>MU376225.1:104828-210932 GCA_022495205.1 Hypoxylon sp. FL1150 | reverse complement strand
ATTATTATTATTATTATTATTATTATTATTATTATTATTATTATTATTATTATTATTATTATTATTATTATTATTATTATTATTATTATTATTATAATTATAATTATTATAATAATAATATTAATAATATATATTTAATAATTATAATAAATAAAATAAATATATATTTAAAATATATAATATATAAATAATTATATAAATTAAAAATTAAAAATAAAAATAAAATAATAAATAAAATTAATTATTAAAAAAATAAATTTTATATATATTATAATTTTTTATTATAATTATAATATATTTAATAAATTAATTTATTATAAATTTAAAATATTTCGGAAATTCTTTTTTATTTATTATAAAATTTAATAAATAAACCCATTGAAAGCCCTTGTAATTACAGTGCTTTTCAGCGCCCCACGCATTGTAATTATAACGGTCTTGCAAAAATCGGCCTAATTTTGCTCCGCGATTTTGTTTTGTCGGGTGTAGCACCGTAGGCCTGGCCTGGCCCTTGAAATTCTCCATCTTAAATTCGGAATTTTTATCCATCTACGAAGTACAGATCTGTTTCTGTCCGGCTCAAATAACACTATAACAAGAAGTAATCAGCTCCAGCTCCATCTTTCCCAGTGTTTGGCAACGTGTGGACACTGTACTGTACAGTAACGCCCTAAGGTAGGAAAATGAGCTGGCCGTGGGAAATCTACGCGCTTGACGCGACCGAAAGGCAGGCGCGGCGCGTTTCGCTAGACCGGTACGCAGCGTACGCGCAACTGTCCGCTCTCCTCCCCATTGCCATCGTCGTGCTCTACCGACTCGAATTATGGCTGGCGAAACGATTCTCATCTCCGCGCGAAGTGGAATATCTCGCCGTTCCGACCTCGCCGGCGCTGAAGCAGACGCGTGAGAGTAGGGCTGGCTCTTGGGCTGGCACCGCGAGGAAGGTCGCGTGGTGGCTCGGCGAGGATGTGGTGTTTCTTAGTGTGAATTGGGGTCAGAGAGACCAGATACTCGCTGGCGTCGGCTGGACAGTGTGGCTGGTCTTCTTGTGCATGGTTGGGACGGGGAAGGGTGAGTCTATTCTTTAGATCGGGTGTGAGCTTGCGATAATTACTCGTTCCGCTTCATTCCGCCGCATGTAGAAAACTACAGCTGGGTTTATCTCGAGGTATTGAGAGCCACAAGGGCTAATCTGATATAGACTACCTTCACTTAACGAAACGATTTGGATCAGTTGCATTGTCGCAACTCCCCATGCAGTATCTATTGGCGTTGAAGAGCATAAATCCCGTCGCTTTCGCACTTGGCTCGTCGCATGAGCAAGTTAATCGCTGGCATCGCGTGCTGGGCTGGGTTATTTACTTCCTACTCTTCGCGCATGCGTGCTTATATCTAAACTTCTACGTCCACGAGGGCGTCCTCACTGCGCAACTTGTGCGTCTGATTCCAGCTCTCGGCATTTCAGGCTTTATCGGTATGAGTCTCATGAACACTACTGCTTTAAGGGCCATCCGCAAGTACTCTTACCGGGTTTTCTTCATTACGCACCTGGCTGTTGCTATGCTTCTTCCGCCGGTGATTTTCTTCCATTCTCACCACGGTGGTCGGCAATACGTAGTCGAGGCGCTTCTCGTCTTCTTCATCGACCTCATCAAGCGCAAGTTCGACACCGTCACAGCCCCAGCAACTCTGGAGTTGATCCCCGACACGAGTCTGATCAAGATCGTAATCAACATACCTGCCAAGAAGCTCAACCGGTTCCGCAAGTATGCCGGAATGCACGTGTACTTGAGTATCCCAGCTGCCGCCCGCCGCACTGCTTCGGCTGCGTTTCTACTCTTCGAATTCGCGTTCAATCCATTTACTATTGCTTCAATGGACGACGAATCAGGAGATTTGACCTTAGTCGCGCGACATCAGAAAGGACCTATGACGAGAACGCTGGCCGGATTCGCCGAAAACGGATTGTCTAGCATCAGGATACCTCTTAGCATCGAAGGTCCCTACGGATGCGCGAGTCATTTCCCGAACTTGGCAGGCCCGGAATTTGATCGCGTCTTGCTAGTAGCTGGCGGTGTTGGCGCGACATTCATATTACCCTTGTATCGGTACGTTTCTTTACTCTCCATCATAATTTCAACGTCTCTGAAATGCTAATCAGGACGCAGTAAGTTTCAAACGCCTTTTTCTACTGAAGCAGGAGTCTCCTATGTCCAATTACCCACCATAGGTGCCGCCCATTGGCTAAGCACCAGCAAGTGCAACGTGAGTCGTCTTTGCAGCGCACTAACTTCGAATAGGAATGATCATAACCGAGAGCGCAGTCGCTCGAGTGCAAATGGTATGGGCGGTACGCGGTGCTGGCGATGCAACTTGGCCTGTCTCCGGTACCGCGGGAAGTATTCTCGACGACGGAAATATCCACCTGTTCCTCACGGGCGATGATTTCACAGGCCCAAATGCAGTCTCTAGTTCAAACAACGAGGATGATGCGGTCGAGCTAAGTAGCAATATGCATACAGGCGCGGAGCACAACCGCAGGAGACCGGACCTACGGAAGATTGTAGACGACCTATTCAGGCAAGGGGTGGAAGACCGAGTCGCCGTACTGGTCTGCGGGCCGGAGGAGATGGCGCGCGAGTTGCGATCTTACGTCGGCTATTGGGTTGAAAAAGGTCGAAATGTCTGGTGGCATAACGAGAGCTTTGCCTGGTAATTGCTTTACTAGTTGAAATATCCAACCTTGATAGAAATCCGAAGCCAGAGTCTACCGATGGGAGATTGAGACGGGAACTTTCTCGTATGCCTTCTCTCGGCGATCCAGGCATGGAGCCGCTACGCCGTGATCCCGGTAATATGTCGCCAACTTTTGAGTCTTAGGAGTCTGTGATCACCGACGCATGCATGTGTGCATGCATAATAGTGTGCACACTTGCCAGCCTACTTCTAATAAACGTCTTGCCATTTAGAATTATCATAGACTGCCGCCAACGGCGTTATCGTCCACGTCTTCCCTTACGTTCTGGGCATCAGCGATTGATAGGTATCACAACCGCAATCTATTGCCCAGAAAGAGGGATTTTGCGGTTGGAGGATTTGATGGCGACGACCAGTGGCGTCAAGATTTGGGCAGTGTATCCCTGCACTGTCTTGCCCAGGTGCTGAGGGTCTTATCAAGGTGGAGAGAAGATCTCGGCCCCGTGTTTCCAGGTGGAATAGAATAAATGCCAAAAAAATAAATAAAAAAAATTAAATAAATAAAAATAAATTAGTCCAGCGATACTGTAGCATATTTACCAGTCCCGTCTCTAATTTCCCTAGCCTTAGAAGTCGGCATCTAACATTTTCAATGAGACTACCAACGGACGCCATCGTCTCCACCTTGAATCAGATCAACTGCGCCTGCACTCGTCAGCAAGTTCAGGGACCCGCCCCTGTCTCGGCATATCATGTTACAACTTCGTACGTAGGACTAGCAGGGCTAGCAGATTGAAGCAGGAAAGGGAATGGCTTCCTCGAGCATCAACTCGACGGGTCGAACCCATCCACGTACCAACGGGCCCCGGGGGAACCTAGCTGCAATTGACCTCCTGGTCCTGCTATTCGACAATGCGTTATGGATGACAAAACAAACCCATATCTCCCATACCGTCAATCCCTGAACGAAGCGCCATCACACCTGGCGCTCGCGAGAGCTTACCGCGGCCCGTATAAGAAAGAGAACGGTGACATAGGTAAAGCGAGATAGGCCGGTCATAAGCTTCTACCCCTAATGCAGCCAAGGAAAGAAGCCTCTGCCAACAGGGCATGTAGAACGTGATAATTGACCACGCCTGTTACCTAGGAAGGGATGACTTCCTCCTTGGCGGGGATGACAAAGTTGTTTGGCAGGTTTACACAAGGTTCCTCATGGTAGTTTCAAGTAGACCAAGCTTAGTACGAGAAGGATCCCTTATATGACGATGGGATCCCCCTCGACCCAACTATTATGGTCTTCCATAGTGTAGAACCCAGGATTTGAGGATTCGCCAGTGTCAGCCCAAAAACGTCACCCGCGTCGCGATATATCAGAGATGTACTCTCTACTTCTGCCATTTTCGCTACTTGGAGGAGCTTCAGCAGCTCGTCCATTCTTGAACGAGCCAGATACCGGGTAGTGCTTCATAGATCTCCAGCAGTGGGCGTAGGGAAGCTAATAAGAAATAAGCTTTGATGCGTACTTCGCCGACTTACCGGCAGGAGAACTGCCGCCGTTAGACCAGCTAGTAGGGCTGCCGGACTTCGATGCAGCGGCACGGAGGCATCTCTCAGCGATGAATTACACCTACTATCGCAATGGTGCTGGGGGGGAATGGTCGTACCGAAACAATCTCGAGGTGTACAACCGTTACTCGCTTCGGCCTAGGACGATGGTCGATATCACGAATATCGAGTCAACACTTCAGTATGGCGGACGATCTGTCCCATACTTGGTTCAAATCTTGCTCACACGAATACAGAACCACAATCTTGGGCCATAACTTTTCCGCGCCTTTCTTCATCAGCCCATGTGCTCGGGGCGAATACGGCAACCTCAATAAGGAACAGGGGTTGGTTGAGGGCGCAGCGGCAGGAGACATCCTATACATGGTATATCATATCTAGCTCTTTTTCGCTCCCAGAGCCGGATCTCAGTGCTAATACCCTCGTCTGGTCTAGCCTGCGCTGCTGGCCAGCATGACAATCGAAGAGATTACCACATTCAAGAAAGATGATCAGGTCACTTTCCAACAAGTGTATCTCGACTCGAACGATACAGCCACGCAGCAAATCTTCGACCGTGCTAAGAAATCGGGGGCCAAGGCTCTGGTATTCACCGTGGACTCGGCTGCCGATGGAAACCGTCACCGTGCAGCTCGATACGGCGTCGGCTCTGCGTGAGTTCCTCAAATCGCTAAGACTCTCCGACGTAGCCTGAGCTAATCTATCTCCCAGAGATTCTGCGTATACGCTCATCACCGTAAGTCTTTAAGCATGTCTAGATCCGCTGGAGACAGAGAATTGAAAGAGTCGTAGTGGGACCTCTACGACCATCTCGCAACCATGACGGACCTGCCCATCGTGCTGAAAGGCATCCAGACGGTCGAAGACGCGCAGAAGGCCGTCGAGCACGGTGTTCCCGCCGTCTATTTATCGAATCATGGTGGCCGACAGATCGACAGCGCGCGGGCAACTCTCGATATAGCCCTTGAGATCCACCGCCAGGCGCCCGAAGTGTTCTCGCAGCTCGAGGTATACGCGGACGGTGGCGTGCGGTACGGTGCTGACGTGGTCAAGTTGCTTGCCCTTGGCGATCGCGCCGTAGGTGTCGGTCGCCCCTTCATGTTCGCAAACGTGTACGGGACCGAGGGCGTCGGACGCGCTATTGAGATGCTCAAGCACGAGGTTGCCATTGACGCAGCGAACGCGGGTGTTGCAGACTTGAAGAAAATTGACCCGAGCATTGTAAGTTTCTATCTTCGTGTGGTGTGCCGGAGTTGAGCCTCAGGAATATGCGACCTCGAAGCTAACATCGAACAGGTGGATTGGACACCGAACTGGGCGTTGGCATAGACATGCGATGCGAGTATTCGAGCTGTTTATTCATTGTTGAAATACCCTCAGGTTCCTGTATATACTCATGTTTTGATTTTCCTTGAAGGCGATAATTCAGAGATCTTTCCTCAGGCTACTGCCCTTAGACATCTTGGACATCCTCTTTTTCTCTTCTTCGTTCGGCGTCCGCCACCATTCTTCGGCCTGCTGCTTCGGGAAACCTCTCTTCTCCCACTCAATAAGCTGCCCGGGGCCTATCTGGTGATAAGGTACACCGAGATCTTTAGAAACGTGATCCTTCAAGTACTGCATCACAGTGGAGGATTCGGATTCGGGCGCCTTTCCATCGACGAAAAATATGCCGTACATCTCCCGCTCTTCTCTTCGGCGTCGTTCTTGCGCTCTCGCCGCCCCGTTCATGATTGCAGACTTATTATAACTCATAGGCTTCATCCAATCGTCCACCTTCTTCCAATCTAGTTGGAACCCGCCCTCATCGTATGTGGGCGACCCATCTCGGCCTTTCTTGTGGCAGACGTACAAGTCGTGGAACGCGTAGGTAGGATTCGTCAATGCATTTTCCTCGAAGATCTTCTGCTTTTCATATGCACTAAGCCGCCGACCCTTGGGTTCTCCAGGCCCGGGAATGTGAAATCGTTGTTTGAATTCCTCAGGAAGATCAAACTCCGCGTAGCGCGGTCGCTTGATTCGCCCAGGCGTGGGGCGTGGGTCGCGCAATTGGCTACGGTCGTAGTCGAACTCGAGGTCCGGTGTTGTTAATCGCGGCTTGCAATTTTCGTCTTTGTCTTGATCGTCATCGTCGTCAATAACAACAACCTCCGAGTCTTTAGGGGCGTCGCGCTTCTTAGCCTGCTTGCCGCGTTCGCGTCTTTCGGACAAGTTGGCTTCGGTGGATTTTCTCTTGCGGCCCTTGGTCGTGGACTTGACATTCGAATTCCCCGATGCATTGGCGCGTGTTGACGCGCTACTTCTTGAGTTGGGCGTCATGATGATGGATCTCTAGGGAGGAATAAATAAATTAATGATCAGTTCATTTAATTTCGTTACAAGCCGATGATGTCACTTCAGACGCCCCTGTTAAGGCATCTTTACCAGGATTCAGCAATCCCATAACTTTACTCAGTTTATGCAATTAAACGCCAATTTATTTTAAGAGCATCGAGTCTATACAGCGTGGTGGAATATTACCTCTTCAAATTTAACTTTCTGTCATTGGTTAAGTAGTAGTTAACTAGAACTAACTCGTCCACGAATCCTCCGCGTTTTTAGACCGGAAAATCTCTTGCCAACAGCATCTTTAATGGACTTTATTATCTTTTGCGTTGGTTCAGGCTAACATAGTCAACTCTTGAACATAGAAGTGTTTTTGCATTCGTACGTCTCTAGTCTATCAACCGAATATCACATCACTTGAAATTCATTGAGTAGAAGGGCTGATCGAGGCTCATATGCCCACCTTCCTGTCCAATTAATTAATCACTAGTCATGACTATATGATGCTGTAACTACCTAGGTTACTGAGACTTTTGAATACGAGGATTCTAGTGGCCTGGAACTTGGTTATGTTTACTCATATTTATTTGCAATTTAGTGAATGACTCTTTCCGTGCAAGCATTGTGCCCCTTAGTTCTTATCGTAATAACGCCCCTGTTAAACTATAACCAGCTATTAGAGTACCTAATTACTACTACCTATAGATTTTAAAAACACTATAAGTCAGCCTACCAACCTCGACTAGTATAAGCCCGTCCACTGACATTACATCATCTTCAAGCAACAATGCATCTGAGTCTCGTAAATTTCGAATACCAGGGCATCTCGCGCCGGACGGGAGATGATCTCTGTCGGTTACGAGCCTGAAGCAATTTGTCATTGTGAGTGAGACATACACCCGACATTTGCTTGAATTCTTTTCAAAAAGCTCCCATAATACTTAATACCTAAAACGTTTTTTTACTATAATAACAGACCCTCCTGTTCTTCCCACTCTACGAATAATATTAGGTATTGTGGTATAATTGATGATAGAGGAGCGGCTCTTGTCGGCCCAATTTCAATTGCCGCGGTCCTCATCAATTGTAATATGTAACATCCCGCCTGTGCTACCGCTTGGCTGGGGCTTGGGGTTGACCTGGGGGATGCATTCCATACCACACCAGTATCTTATCTTATGATAAGGCACGCAAATCTGTCAGAATCGGAGGGCCGGGAAGCTCGTTGAAGAGAGATGCAGGGACCAGATTCTCAGATAGTCTCAAGTCTAAAGCTTCCTGTCAACTAACGCAATGGATTCGGTGACATCGTGATCCCTTGGAATTGCGTGATTCTTGGCTCCATCTAACCTAGGAAGGTCGAGCACTACTCTTTCTGGGCGCCCTCTGCATTCTCTCTGAACCGCCGAGTTACAATTCGTTCTTTTGCTAATATCGATATCAGGTTATATCAGGTTACATCGATTGAGCTGGTCGATATAGTCTCCCCAAATGCGTTCTAGAAGCCTGCCCAATACGAAAGGGGCCGATTGTGTCATTCAGCCACCTTATCTCGACAACATGAGATTTTCCCCACGCATGTCGTTCATTAAAACCTTGCGACCCGCGACCTCGGCGTCTCAATTGCTTTCGTGCTTTCATGGTAGACCACACTAACGACGGTGCTCTTAACAATTGATCGTCATCCGCCTTTGCTCTTTCGTGCTTAGAGGCGGAGGGCTTTCTATAATCATGGGCTTACCGAAGTTTTGGCCGCGGCCGGGAACTAGCGAGATACAGGCGATTGAGACCAGTCCATCCGCATCCGACATTTCGGTCATTCGCGATGGCGATCTCGCGTATACCGTTGAGAAGGCGGAAAATGGATCGAAGCCATCTTATCAGGAGGCTGCCGGAGCCCCCGTCGAGTCCAAGTCGCCTTTAGGGTATCATGTCGGTTGGTTGACGGTAATCTTTCTCAACGTCAACCAAATGATCGGCACCGGTATTTTCTCAACGCGTATGGTCCCATTCTACCCCTGAAAACTGTATGCACGTCCTTATTCACTGACATCTCATGTTTAGCCGGAACGATCTTGAATGACACTGGTTCCGTCGGGCTTGCTCTTATTTATTGGACTATCGGTTTTGGACTGGCTGTCGCAGGATTCTGCGTCTATCTTGAGTTGGCAAGCTTCTTTCCCAATCGCTCGGGATCCGATGTCGTGTACCTGGAACAAGAGTACCCGAGGCCGAAGCACTTCTTCCCGGTCACGTTTGCCTTTTACTCCGTGGTATTATCATTCAGTAGCAGCAATGCCATCGGTACGCATCGATATCGAATTCCAGATTGGGATCGTTATTAATGAGTCGCAGTCCTGGCGCGATACTTATATCAGTGCATCGGTTCCACGCCGACGGATTGGCAGCTAAAAGGCGTTGCCACTGCCGCTTACACTGTAGCAACTCTATGTAAGTGACCCTCACTCATGTAGATGACGCCTGACATTAACAATTGCTCATAGGTGTCATCCTACACAACAGGTATTCGCTCTGGCTCGCGAACATACTTGGCGCCGTCAAAGTTATCACGCTTGTCTTGTACGTAGGAAATTAATAAGTCCTACAGGAGTCCAGTAACTGACATGAATTGAATGTAGCATCAGCATAACCGGCCTTGTTGTCCTAGGCGGCAACGTAGCTCACATTCCTGATCCTGGGGCTAACTTCCGCAACGCGTTCGAGGGTACGACAAGCAACGGTAACGATCTTGCTGTCGCTTTAGTCAACATCGTCTTCTCTTACACAGGCTATGCAAACGCCTTCAATATGGTCAATGAGATCAAGAACCCTATTCCTACACTGAAGAGGAATGGTGCCCTCTCTATCATCATTGTTGGGCTCTTATATATGCTGTGCAACATTGCATACTTCGCTGCGGGTATGATGATGAGCCCGGACCTATTTAAATGCGCCAAGGGCTAATCGAGGAACTACTGCAGTACCAAAAGAAGAGTTTGCCAAGTCCAAAGAGATATCCGCATCTGTGTTCTTCGTCGCTGTCTTCGGCGCAGGTCATGCGGATAAGGCATTGAGTGCTCTAGTCTTGCTAAGCGCCTTTGCGAATCTGCTTGCAGTATTGATCGGGCAGTCTCGAGTGATCCGTGAGATTGGGCGGCAAGGCGTACTCCCCTTCACCGAGTTCTGGGTATCCACTAAGCCCTTTGGTACTCCCATTGGACCCTACTTCTTGAAGTGGCTGGTCACCTTCATCATGATCGTAGCTCCGCCCGCTGGAGATGCATTCCAATTCGGTAAGTTTGAATGGTCGCTTTCAAGTCTTCCCCTAGCTACTACATCATTCTTCGAGGCTGCGAACCGCTGACACAAGAAAAGTGGTGAGCCTAGGAACGTACCCCCAAAGCATATTCCACCTCGCTCTTGCAATTGGGGTGTACCTTGTCCGATATCGACTCAAGCGTCTCGGGAGGGCCAAGCAGACCGAGTTCAAGACTTGGGACGTCGTCCTCATCTTCTTCATCCTCCTGCAGGTTTATATTCTAGCGACACCATGGATCCCTCCTGAAGGCGGCCCCTACGCCGGTAGTGTTTCCTTTTGGTATGCAACGTACTGCGTCGTCGGTATCGGCGTAATCATCGCATGTGGTATATACTACGTCATCTGGATGTACTTGTTGCCGCGGTGGAAAGAGTACCAAATACGGCCGGAAGTTTTGAACGTAGACGACACAGGTTCCATTACCCATCGACTGGTCAAGGTACCCCTGGCTGAAGTGGCCAAGTGGGATGAGGAGCATGATGAGGCCGGCCGCTTAAGACAGAGACACGCAGCTCATTCTAGGAGATCTTCTCAAGGTGATGAGGGCGAGCCCAAGGTTGTCTAGGTTAAGGGGTTGATAACGAGTTGGGCTTAGCGTGGAAGGCATCATTGCTGTGCCGTAATTTTAAGGAACTTACCTAGGTAGATATATTGTTCCAAACCATCCACGCTTGCTTGCATCTCCAGGCTCGTCAAAGCTTCAATCCATGCCGTTCAAACCTGCGTTTAGCTTGCTAACAATCACATCCCCGCACCACATGTCCATATAATGGATGACTTCCGACAAGAAATCAATAAAAAAATATTGCGTCCGTGCATATGTATTCTAATCTTGGAATACCTTCCTTCTTTACCATTGTTTCAGTCTATCCTCACTTGTCAAAGATTTCCAAGCTAATCTTTGTTGTGCCATGACTTTCTATATGCATGTCGTTCACTTACGGTATTTTAGCGACTGCCCGCTTTTTCGATCAGCTATATTAGTTTCCTCGGAAACCAAAGCTGAGTTAGGGTGGCCACTAGACGGGGTCCGCCAGCTCACTTGTTAAGTTGGTTGAACTACCTAACCTAGGTACCTTATGTAGTTAAGTGGAAACCACAGGCCATTTTCTTTTAGCTTTACTACCATGTACCTAACCTAGGTAGGTAGGTACCGGAACAATTCAAAATTATATAAACTTTATGAACCCAATCAATTTCTAATGCCTCTCAGCTACCTTGCGTAGGTGTAGCAGAATGGGCCATCGTTAATGCTCATCAACTCCCGCATCGTAATCGGACCCCCACCGGCATATTGTAGATCGATGACGTCGTCTAGAGTGGTGTTAGGAGACGGCGGGCTGTTCAAGAAAGTTCCGGTGCCCGCAATGGCATTGCGGCGGTTCTTGTAGTCCAGCTGCTGCCATGTCCACCAAGTCAGATCGATCATGCCGTGGTGAAGGTAGAACACGGGGTCGCCAGGGGACGTGGAGACGTCATCGGCCGGGTCCCCACCGATCGTGTAATGGCCACCGCCGTGCACACCAATCGATCCAGAGCCGGGCACCCCCTGCATCACCATCTGAAAGTCGTAAATATTGTTGTTCTGTGTGATGAGGTTGACGATGGACGTGGCGTTAGCGTAGAGCTGGTTAACAGTAGCTGAGATATCGCGCTTCAGGCAGCGCGGGTTGTATTCCAGGCCGGTTCCCGTTAGGACAGACCCGTTATTCAGCGGTAGGGCCACAGGTCCCAGGTTCACCTGCATATTCTCGAAGGGTCCCGACGTCACGCAACCTCCGCCCGTGCCAGGCGCCAGTACCACAGGGGCATAGTCACCAAGGGTTAGGGTTATGGGCCCCTTATCAGCGATAAACTCGCCGTTGCCAGACATGCTATACGCGCTACCGTCGAAGATCGGAGACGATGCTGGGTCATTCGCGTAAAGCGCCCAGTTCCAGTACCTAAGATGACTAGGTCAACTCAATTCGTTCCTACAACTACGTAGGTAGAGATAGCAACTTACGGCTGGGTACCATTGTAACCACATTCGTTCTTCAACGCTTGTTCGTAGTTGTAAGTAAACCACCGATGCCATGCTAGGAAAGTGCCCTAATAGGGTGACCTAAATCAGCTGAAACGTCTCATAACCATTTCCTCGCCGGGTAGAGTACTTACGGAGTAGTGGATGTACGCCGTCTGGTTAATGTGAGTAGCGACAAAGTCGTCATACCGCGACTTAGCGCCAGGTACTAGACTTGCAGGTGTCTTTGCCGGAAGAGATTGAAGACAGAGAACAGCGTCTGTGTAAGCCTTGCGCTCAATTTGACTCAGCGAACCCCTAAAGAGACGTTTAGCAGTGTTTAAGTGGAGTAGGCAAAGTATTCACTCACCATGGACGTCGTACGGAGAGGCTCTTTGAGGTGCATGTTGAACGCTTACTCCTGGCAGTGACAGTTGTGCCATTTAGGATTTCCGCTTGATTCGCCACGGCTTCGTCGATAAAGCTGTTGAGTTTTGTCAGGGAATCGTCTCTAGCAGCCGGCGCAGCCACCGCCGTCGCGACGAGTAGGGCGCAAGCTAAGTGGCGGATACCCATTGTGAAAGCTAAGAAACAAGCCTCAGGCTGAACTTTTCAGGTACACGGACGAAAATGGTTCGACACAGTAATGTGTAGTCAAGACGTCTAGCGTAGAGGCTAAATATACCTAGACTTGATCCCAGAGAGCAGACGAGATCGTCCCTGGACTAACTGGCAGATGTGTAAGCAACAAGATCATCAGTTGCGCTTGCGATGGCCTCTTATTCAAAGTCTCGCTTCCCCTCTTGATCAGATGAGCGCTAAGACGTTGGACCGTGCGGACGATATGGTCTAGAGGTCAGCACCCTCGTTTAATAGCCCTATGCATAGTTCTGATGTAGATATTAGACCACTATGTACACTAGTCGGTAATACTAGCTTCTTGTTATGAATATTGCGGGAAAGTCTAGAAGCCAGTACCCGCCGCCTGTGTCATTCTCACCGCCTGCCAGAATTTGCCCCATACAACTCAGAACGCGTGGCGTTGGTGTCGAAAGGGGCATAGCTCGGGGACCCGATTCGCTCCGTTTCGGTAATAGGTAATAAAAACAGAAAGCCCGCGGAAAATACGACTGTTGGTCGTAAGCAACGCTCTTCGAAAGTACAATGGCAGACGGGTATTGATTCTAATCTGGTGGTAATTCTCCGGCGATTAAGGTCTGAACCCCCCTCACTAGCCTGCGAGTGCCCCAAAAGCCGACGGACAACCCCGGTCTGTCCCTGCAGCCGTGTTGCCAGGCCTCGGAGCAGGAGGGGTCCGTCTGTCGGTCCAGGTTGATATTACATAGGTAGTAAAGAGTCGCAATATCAGGGACCGTTCCTGGCCCCACATGCTTGCGCTCGCCGGAACAACCTGGAAAGGGCCTTTTAGCTCCCCGGGAAGGCAGTCCGGAGAACTAACCGAGCCCTTGCTAGTTCCTGCGCGGAAGGTGATATAGCCGGTAATGCTATTATAGCGCAATAGGAAAATCCGACTTAAAAAAAAAGCGCTACCCCGGCCCCCATAAAACACTTCAGCTATCAACCCTAGCAGTTTAGCCTTTCAGAATCATGCTGCACTATAAGATGATTACATTCTGGTTTCTAGAGCTGAATTGCGAGGTGCGTCGTCTTATTCAACTCTCACGTTCGCCGTTGAAAATGATCTAACAGAATATATTTAGTTAGACTTCTGAAAAATTACCCTATTTTAATATTGACACTGAAAAGTTATCTCGCCAAAACTTAATATGAACTCCTATAAACCAGTTTTATAAGGTTACACTAAGCTCATGAATTCGTAACTCGTCAATAGTTTTCTAAGTGCTGTAACGTATACTCGGCTGTGTTATAACAACCCGAACAATGCAAATTGTCTTGGCTTGCTTGAGTTCGCATACGCCTAGTCTCCCTCCAGCAACACCGTTGTTTGAGAGCCCCAGTATGCAGCAAGGCCTAGCCCAAATGCGTTAATGCGCTCGCCAACAATATGGCTAAATGCACGTGAAAGAAGGGAAGAACGTGCATGGAACAACTTACTGTGCCACCTCCGGGCCTCTCTCCTAGGTTCCTAGCAGGAGATCCGAGGCCCTCGACCGGGTTCCTTACCGAAGACAGATCGTGTTTGCGCTCTGGTCTCTCGTACGATACCGCTCCTGCCAGTCGTGGAAAGGGCCAGACCGAGCAACCAGCAAGGGGACCGAATCCTCGAGCAAGGCCTTTATCTATATATCCACGACGACGAGATTGCTGTAGTGGAGAGGGCAGTTCCTCCACTTATGATCGTCGATCGATTCTACGTAAGGGGAATTAGTATACCTCAACGATGTCGGCCGTACCTCTGCCTGGCTTGGACCAGCCAGATCTGAATGAGGGACCCCGTATCCTGGGGGCAGTTGTCTTGACGACTACGTGTGCGCTGGTCGTCGTATGCGCCAGACTATACGTTCGCCTGTGTATGACTCGAAGTATAGGAACAGACGTACGTACCTCCTAGGTAGTTGCAACGTTGTTGAGTTTTCTTCTGCTAACTGATAACTCCAGGACTATGTGATGATTGCGGCCATGGTACGAGAACCATGAATGCTTTCGGGGACAAGAGACTAACGCAAATATAGCTTCTTTCCCTAGGTGGGATGGGAGTAGTTATAGCTTCAGTTCGTTACGGCGCGGGACGGCATGCCGCATATCTCAATCCTGATGTTAACAGACTCGGCCTCAAGCTGAACTTTGTCTCGCAACCTATTTACCTTTGGGCAATCCCCTTGGTAAAAGTCTCGGTCGGATTCTTCTTGATGCGCATCGCTCCGAGTGTTTACTATAAGCGCATCCTGCAGGGCGTCATGACATTTCTCATGGCCTATACGTTCGCCTGCCAAATGACTTTGGTGTTGCAATGCAAGAATATAGCAATACTCTGGGACAACCGTGTCCACACGACGTGCTGGGGACAGTCAACACTTCAGGGACTAAGCTATGCCAACTCAAGTCAGTCCTTCCGAATTTCTTAAGTCTTATCAACTAAGATGCTGTTAATGACTATTTTCCACAGCCATAAACTTCATTACGGACATATTCTTCGCGCTCTTGCCTATCCCCATGCTCTGGAAAGTCAAGATCAATGCGCGCACCAAAGCTTCGCTCATCTGCGTCCTTGGTCTCGGTATATTGTAAGCTTCCCTCCGCTCCAGTGCTCCGGCTTCAACCCTAACAGTTACATGCGCTGCGGCCATCGTAAAAGCCGTTTTCATTTCAAACTACGGCAAGACCGGCGACTTCCTGTGGGATTCTGCCAATCTAACAATATGGATTGCGTAAGTGTCATTTCGTTCTCTCAATAAAACAAAAGAGGGTGGTGTTGATATCGTTTTCCTCCCACCAGGACCGAAACGAATACGGGAATCATCGCTGCATGCCTACCGTGCATCAAGCCTATGTTTAAGAGAATGCTCGACAGTTCGCTCCGATACGAATCGTCTAACAAGAAGGACGCATACCATCTCCGCTCATACGGTCACGGTCACGGTCACGGCACTGGTCCCAGGGGATCGATGTTCAGCCACTCTCAGAACCGACCGAACACGGAGCCTCGAAGCAGACCCCTCCCGAACAACTTGGATGACAATATCAGCGAGGAGAGCATCTTGACGCAGAAACACGGAGGCATCACGAAGACGACTAAGATAACAATTGATACGGGCGTTGATGACCGGGGATCGGCGTCTGGAGATGCTGTTGGGTGGCAGAAAGACTACCCGGAACGTGTGGTGGAGGATAGGCTATAATTGAGTGAATATCTGAGATTACAGATGGAAGTTTATTCCCAAGAAATACCTATTGTACATTTCTTGCAATGATACCACCTACGGCGCGAGGTTGGGACAAAATGGGTCCCCAATCATTCAAAACAGTTAAATCCACTATCCCGGTATGCATTGTAAGCTGACTGAGGTGAGGTTGTAGGCCTATGCAATTGGAGTGGCCGTATGGAGTTAACTCTGTAAGTCCGCTTAACGCTCTTATCCCGCTCTGCAATCAATAAAGCTCCTGTTTCGTATATCAGGCTTCTGGGGCGCTGAGAATGACATCAATTTCTTCGACATGTTCTCCTTTCTTACTACAAGAATTGCACCTCTGCAGCCACCGGAACTCTTACTTGCACATCTACTTCAAAGACCCCGTACTCTCGCGCAAACATGGCATCCGAAACCTCTCTCAAAAGACCATTGACATGGCTCATAACCGGCTGCTCGTCCGGCTTCGGCTTAGCACTGACCCGGCTGGCGCAAGCGAGAGGTCACAAAGTCATCGCGACGTCACGCAACCCAGCGCGTACGCCAGACCTTGTCAACGAGATCACCGTCAAGGGCGGCGAATGGATCCAACTTGATCAGGATGAGCCAGATTGCGGGAAGGTCATTCAAGACCTCGAGGCTCGAGGCGTCGCCATCGACATCCTTGCCAACGTGGCTGCCACCAGCATGACAGGCCCCGTCGAGTCTTTCAACGAAACCGAGGTCCGGCGCGTCATGGAGACAAACTTTTTCGGGCCGTTTCGGCTAATGCGCGCTGCAACGCCGCATATGCGAAAGAGACGCTCCGGTATGGTGGTGAATTTTAGCAGCGGGGCCGGGATGGAGGCGAATCACTCACTTGGCGTGTACGGCGCCTCTAAGTCGGCATTGGATGGTACGCCCCTGTTTCACTTTTAATTCAAGTTTGGGGTTTCATAAGCTGAATCTTCCTTCCAGGCCTGACCAAGGTCCTTCATAAAGAGATGCGAGACTTCAATGTTCGTGTGCTTCTTGTCTACCTCGGAGCCTTCAACACCGCAATGGTCGGCAAGACCGAGAAAGTAGCTAGGTCCTTGGACCCAGACTACGAAGGGACCACGACGGCACAGTGTGTGGATGCTCTCAGCACTGGGAACTTCGTGGTCAACGGCGACCACGTCAAGGCAACACAAGTGATCTACGATGTGGTGGTGGGCGAAGGTGTAGGAAAGGGCCACGAGAACGAGATCATGATTCCTCTAGGGGTCGATATGGCGACGAGACTCGAAGAGACTAGGGAACGGCTCGTCCATGCAATGGATGTCTTCGGAGAAATATGTAAAAACGTGAATGTTGACGGCGCTCCGGCCGGAATTTGACAGAAAACATTTGTTTAAAGAAAGAGTTCGGGCTAGCACATTAGGTAGCTTTAACAGAGTAGTTTTCTCGAGCAAGCCTTGTATGATCGTTTGCACCATCGCCCTATGCCTTCAGAAAATTTAATAAGGTTCCTCGTCGAGCTATAGAGGAGTTGAAGTGACGTTCGATTTCTTTTCACCCTTCTACCATTAATCAACTCTTATGTTTATACTATTCGACTATCTATACTGCTTTACTGCTTTAAGTAATATCGGTTACTGTGGCCTCAGTTTAATCCAACTTGCAACTTGATGTTCTTCGTTGTGGCGCACGGAGTCAGGGGGTGGCGTGGTGGCGTTCTCCTGCGCGGCAGCTCTCAACAGATTAACGAACAAACAGGACCTGAGTTTTGTTGAATTCATCTGTGACGCAAATTGGCGCGTCTCTGGGGATATATGTATATTTGTCAATGGCTAGATCAGGGAGGTGGTTTAGTATTATGGATGGTCACAAGGTCTAGGACTTTGAGTGTCTAGTGCTGGGTATTAAAGTAGGTCATCAGGACTTATCTTATCCAATCCAATTCTTATCCAATCCAATCTGTTAAGTAAATTGTGCTCGGGTGAGCCATCTGCCGTGCATGCTTACTAGCTCGATGTGACGTCAGGAGGCCCCTCCGGGTAATTCAGCCAGACGTACGTTTATCAGCCAACGGAACTATTTTTATCGCCAAAATCTCCCAGATACTTAATGAATAAGACTCCATTTGGTACCAAAGCCCCCCTGCCTTTGACGCTGGTCTATTGATAAGAGTTGAACTGGATCATGGCTACTCCTTCGCAAGAACAGGTGGCGGGGAATGAGGGGTCGAAGAAACATTTCGTGATAGTACGTAGGGTTTCTAGAAACGTTATAAAGAAAGCCGCTGACAATATTGGCTACCTAGGTTGGTGGCTCGCTTGGTGGACTCGCAACTGGTCTTGCGTTAAAATCTCTCGGCCATGACACAACAATACTGGAGCGCAATCCCGTCCCCCTCCTGCAGGATCAAGGGGCTGGAATAGTTGCGGGGGGCGATACTCTAGCATTCTTCAAGAGGTATAATCGATGCGACCAAGCGTTTGCTGTAGGATCAAAGAGAAGACAGTATCTTGATAAAGAGGGCAATGTCGTACACAGGGAAGAAATGCCACAGAACATGACTTCCTGGGATCTAACCTACAACCTCATGCGGGCCAACTACGATGGAGTTGAGAGCCCGTACTGCAAAGTTCCAGAGCCAGACCCAGCTCATGGCAAAGCTACACATCTGCACGACCGCACGGTGACCGATTTCAAGGAGGAAGGTGACGGTGTTCGTGTGTTTTGGAAGACAAGTCAGGGCGAAGAAGGAAGCACGTACGGCGACATTCTCATTGGCGCTGACGGACCCAGCTCATCCGTTCGCAAGATACTAGAGCCCGCTGTGGAGAGAAAATACACCGGCTACTGTGCGCTTCGCGGAACTATGCTAGAGAGCGAAGCAAGCGAGGCCGCGAAAGAGGCCTTTTGCGAGCGTTTTACTTTCTTCCACGGCCCCGGAGTCCAGATTCTCGCATACTTGATTCCAGGAAAGGACGGGACAGTGGAGCCAGGTCAGCGCCTGATCAATTTCGTGTATTACACAAACTTTCCAGAAGGCTCGCCCGAGCTAGAGGAGATTATGACAGATAAGAATGGGAGACGGCGACAGATCACCATGCCCCCAGGCATGACAGACCCGGTGGCTTGGGAGAAGCAGAGACAGCTTGCTCGCGAACGACTCCCGCCACAATTCGCGGAGATAGTATGCGGGACCAAGAAGCCATTCGTACAGGCCGTCACGGACGTTATCAGCCCGCAGCATGAATTCATGGGCGGGCGGGTCGTGCTTATAGGCGACGCGCTCGCGGGATTTCGACCCCATACCGTCGCATCCACGTCGCAGGCCGCGTTCGACGCCATGATATACGCCGACTACGTCGCGGGCAAGATATCCAAGGAGGAGTGGAAGAAGCAGACGATAGGTTTCGCAAGGTACATACAGAAGAGGGGTGTAGAGATGGGCGAGCGGAGCCAGTACCAGAACCTGTCCTTGCAGGATTACGTGCACGACCGCAATATCGCATCGGTGCCACGGGAGCATGAGGTTTACCCCGAGTGGGCGACAGCCTTCTAGCAGTAGTTCATGCTTGCATTTCCAGGAGACCTGCTGGGTAGATATTTTACTTGATTATCACCTGATAAAGGAAACACTTTTAAACGTAACAAACCATACTTCTCTCTATTAGTGAGGTGGGATCCTTGATATCTATCATTGATACAACGACCTTCATTCGTTTAATATCATACTAATTTCGCACAAGTTCCTTCAGCTCCCTACCAAATTACAGTCGGATTCCCCTCCGTACCTGTCGGGCCAGTGCGCTGACAAGTTTCATAATCGCCCATCCGGAATTGCCCCCAAGCATTGCGTTCCACGGGATCGCACTTCTCCCAGACGACCTTGAAGTCCGCCGTTAGGGACGGGCCTGTAGATCGACCGAACACGCCGTTCCCAGTCTTAGAGAAACCCGCCTTTGTCAAGTAGGCCTGGAACTGGAATTGCACCTGCATTTTGTCGTTGTAAGAGTACTCCTGTCCAGTGAAACAAGGCGACCAGGCCGAGGCGGAGTAGTAATTCGGGATATTGACGCTGAAGTCCTGATCGTAAGGCCCGCTGGCTCCGAAATTTACCTTGAGCTCTGGGACGTCCATCTACGGGGATTAGAAGCGACATCAAACAGACAGGTACCCCTTATATGCATTAGTCATGACGGAAAGGACTCACCAGATACGACCCCGACGCATTCTTAACTGTGGGTTCATCAATCGCCTGCGTGTTCTTGAGGTGCTCCCACTGAAAATACGCAACTGCCGCGAAGCTTTCTAGCCGCGCGCCCCCGCTCAATCTGGCGTGGCCCGTATACGTAACGTCAGCGAGCGCGAAGCGCCAGCCCAGTGGAAAGGCGCCGAGCTCAATCGACATGACGCAGATGGCCGCCTCGCTATCGTATGGGTCTGTCGGTGTGACGCTCGCATACATGTCGGCGAAGTCGAGCTTGAGATTGGAGACTCCCAGCGCCAGGCTCATGCTTGTCGCCGAGAAGCAGCCCGCCGAGTTCGCGCCCCGGATGCCGAGGATCATCGGGACAGTGTCGGGTGCGGAGGTCTGCGCCAGCGAGGTGCCGACTGCTGCGGCCAAGGAGATCAAGACCGAGAAGGCCCTCATTTTGAGGTTGTGGTTTAAAACAGTGCAATTTTGGAAACTTAGAAACCTGCAATCACTTTGCGACTACTCTGCTTGATGAGAGGGTTGGAGATCTGTAGCCGCAGACGGGCCCGAGGAGGTGATTGACCCCATGGTAAATGCAGCGAGCAACAATGGCTGATCACGCAAGAGGAAAGGATTACGCAGCGTGCTGGATAATTGTGAAGGGTGGAAATTAACTGGAAAATAACCGGCATGTATAAGGGACACAATGGCAGGCGACATGTTTATCGGCACCGGGTAAAGCTGGCCTTATCTACTAAGTGCTCTGGAGCACTACTACAAGGGGCACGTTGTATTTCCTCTACGATGTATAGGAGATATTTGCTTTCCATCCTGGTTGCAATGATGCGGCCAATATTACCCCTATTCAGATGAATACCCTTAGGAATGGCCGGCACACACGTTCAGACTAGCCCAAGTGCAAAACCAGTTGGACAAATGAAGGAAATGAAAAGCTTAGGTACCTAGGTAGGCACTTACTTCAAAATTTCTGTACTATCAGACCATTTCCATTCATCAATAATCCTAATCATCCTTAGAATTAGTCGAGCTACTCTTCTCCTCCACTTTTCTCGCTTCCACCGGTGTCCGTCTCACTCTCAAAATCCCCCTGATCTAATCCATAGGTTCTCGAGAACACTGCGGATATCCTATCCATGGATATCCGTAAACGTGCGCCCTATTCTTTAGATAGAAAACGTCAGTGGCGTCGTCTATAAGATAGAAGACTTCTGAGTATCATAAACAGGTACTTACCGATGACCTTTCCGTTCTTTGTGTCGAGGGCGTTATCCTCGTCAAAATAACACCCAATGATATCGCCAACGCTGCAGGGTGTACTGTATGGACGTTTCTTCAAATGGTCTCCTTCAACAAGGCAACCCTTGTCTGAATGGAAACCCCATGAGCCAACTTCCTGGCCCAACGTAATATTATCCCAGGAACGGAATGCCAGTAAATTCAGCGCCATGTCATTTCAGGTAAATGTTAATGAGGTGTTCTGAAGAATAATTTATAGCATATGACGTCAGAGGCGTGGTATAAATACCATGTAGCAAATATGAGTTAAAATTTACATACTTGAAGTATACCGAGCTATGTTCCAATACCGTTGCTCGTCCATGGCCGATATGACAGTCTCAGGAATTTACTATAAACTCACTCCTAACACATAATATTCTTATCCGTTTCACAGCCAAACCGCCAAATCAATTGGCAAAGAAAACAATTCGTGACTGTAACAACTTGCAAGTGGTGTGAAATAAAAGATCTTCTTTTAGTCTTGCTAAGAGATTTGGGTTTCCGGAAATTACTTAGAAACAAACGCATAAATCTTCACTTACCAACGGTTATCCAGTCACACTGTAAAGGATGGAAGATGAAGTTGGGTAGTAGTCATCAATCAATCAATCGATCGATCAACTTCCCCTCTTTCATCTACATCTACTGCAGCATTTCTCGCCTCGCCAAGATAGCGAACCCTAACTCAGGCCTTCACAGTCAGACATCACAGTAAGCTTCGAATGGCTTCCGGTATTCTAGCAGTCCTGTGGCATTGCCTTAGCCAACTGTCGATCGGTGCGACCGTCATTTGGGCAGCTATCGTTATCTGTGCCGTCAGGTTCTACACCGACCCACTACGGCACATTCCGGGGCCCTTCGTCGCTCGCATCACGCCCCTCTGGCTCTGGTATATCGCGTGGAACGGCAGCGAGTGTAGGACGGTCGCCAAGTTGCACAAGAAACATGGCCCGGTAGTCCGCGTTGCGCCGAATGAGGTGGACATTTCCGACGGCGCGGCCACGCATCAGATCTACATCAAGAACGGCGGCTTGCTCAAAAACCCGGTATATCGGAACTTCGATATCGATGGCTTTCCTACGATATTCTCGGTCGTGGATCCCACGCACAGGGCGACGAGAGCAAAAGCGGTGGCGCCGCTGTTCGCGCAGCAGGCGATAATGAAGGAGAAGCCAGTCACGATGAAGATAGTAGAAGAGGCCGTGGCGGAGCTAGGGCGCAGGAAGACCCACGCGAACGGCAGGCCCGTCGACCTCTTGAATCTCTTCCGCTCCTTAGCCCTTAGCGCATCGTCGTCCTATTTATTTGGGGAAGCTTTCGGAGACGTTAGGAATGAGAAACTCGAGGCCACTGCCTTCATCAATGATTTCGTCGCTGTCGGCAGCTTCTTCTATCTACCGGGATGGATTCACGAATGGGTTAGCTATTATGCTGCCAAACTTAGCAATAACAAGTCGGAGATTGACGCAAGTAGCACTGTCGTCGAAGGGTTTGCGACCAGAATTGTCGACAATAGCATCACCACGGAGAAAGAAGAGGCAAAAACGTATCAAGGCCGTCTACTCAGTGCAGGAATAACGCGGGAGGAAACGATAGCACAGGTCAAGGATCTCATATTCGCGGGAACCGACGCCACGGGAATGAACATGTCGATGCTTTGCTTCAACATCGCACGAAATCCTGATAAGTGAGTCGCCCCGAATAATTATAGAATGAGGAAGTGTCGTTCTCATCGAAAATTCTAGGCACGAACGGGCCCGCAAAGAGGTTCTAAACAACCCCGGTGTCGACGCGCAGTCCCTACCGTATCTCTCTGGGGTTGTCAAAGAAACCATGCGGCTCGCCATGGCTAACCCCTCCCGTCTCCCGCGCGTCGTCTCTTCGGCTGGACTGGATGTCGCTGGCTTGCCCACACTCCCGCCGGGAACAGGTGTCGGCCTTTCGGCATATGAGCTCCATCAAAACCCCGATGTCTTCCCCAATCCGCACGAGTTTCTACCAGAGCGCTGGCTGGATCCATCCCCGGAGATGCTCCGTGATAGTTTCTACTTTGGGGCGGGTCCGCGACAGTGTATAGCGCGGAACCTTGCCCAGGCTGAACTGCTATGGTTGGCCGAGACCTTGATACGGAGCAACGTGCTAAACGGCGCAAAGCCAGTTGAGAACAATATTGAAATTCGGGAGTGGTTTAACTCTAGCGTCATTAGTGGGAAGATCGAACTGGTCTGGCAATGATCGATCCTCTGTGGTTCATGGTTTGCCGAAGACTATCCTACATAAAGGACATTGAAAAAGGGGATAACCAGTGGTTACTCCTAGTTCGGGATTGCTACAAGGTCCCCTTCATGATTTAGGTGTCTAGATAGTGACCTAAACTGTGCGGAATTGCTTGAACAGTTACTAGCAACACTGTAAATCAATCCCGCGAAGTATCTCGGCGACATCGCTTGGGATGTGATTGATCAATTCCTTAAAAATGTAATACAACAGAACCAGTCCCTTCTTAAGGCATGCCTTGTTATTAATATCATATTAGTTAGGGAACTATCTTTTGACGATACATTCTCAAGGGTATTGCGTGCTTCACTCTCCGAGGTCTGAGGAGATACTGATGTGATGATCCATCAACGTCGAGCAAGTCTAACTGCTAGCACTATTCCCATGCCTACCCCTTATTAAGCATGGTCTTATCATGAATAACCACTCATGAGAGGAGCGCTTAACTTAGCATTTGAATATTATGGATTAGGTTAAAGGAGGGAATTGACAAGGGGCTCCGGCATACCACTCTTAGCTTCAGCCGGGGAACCTTTGGAAACCAGCTAGTCCTGCATTAGCAAATGCTTATCTTCACGATCCGTTCTCTCTGTTGCCCCCGGGACTTTCGCGAGTCATGAATGTCAGTGTATACCGTCAGTCGCGAACTGAGTCCTTGAAAAGGAAAACACAGTGGCATGCAAGGCACTCGGAGCGGCTTGATCGCCACGATGCCTGATGATTCTTGAGTTCCGCAGCGGAGCTTTCATTGTCGATCCCGAAATACCGGGCCTTGTCTAACGCCGTCGAAGTGATCTTATATATGTAGAAACAACCGACTGTCACGCACGCGGAGCAAGGGGCGGGTCCCGGCAGTGACAGCGGTAGGCAAAGCGACAAGCAGAGTTGGCGGGTATTATTATTATCTTGACAGGATGCCGATCAGCTCGCATGTTTCAAAATGGTTTGCTGGTAGGCCCTCCACCTCCCCCAAGGTAACATCGCCTCCAGCCCTGCAACGGCACGCATCGCTGACCACCCACATATTACCTGCACCGTGTTACCTTTGCCCGCCGTGGGACCAGTAACGAGTATGCTAATGGTAATGGGCCTCTTGATAAGGCTCCAAGCAAGGTGCGATGCATCGGTTCAACGTCGGCGCGCTGGCTACAACCTGGCTCGCCGGCGGCCTGAGCCTGAGCCAGGCCGTCGTGTGACTTTTCGGCCGACTAGTTGATTACTACGTATCATTTCACTGGGGTCTTATAATAGGCCGGTATGCGGTCGGCCCACAATTGCGGTGCGCTCTCCGTCTTTGACATCCATGAGGGTATCTTGGCGTGTTCTTCACTTGACCGTTGCCCTCAAGAGTAAGTTGTACCAGTGCGGTGTTGTGTGGTAAATGCATCCTGAGTTTGTGTGTATGAGCCTACGATTATCTTGCTCGCTTGTCTGTCTAATCTTCTTGGTTCATCCACCATTGGTCCTCACCGTCGCTGACACCACAGGATACAAGCCTCCTTAAGTCTCGCCGTATCCCTCCTGAGAGCGGCTCCAAGCTGGTCGCCGCCATGTTTTATTACCCCAGCCCTGCGGTGTCGGCACTAGAGCACATATTGGTAGACAATTGGGGCGCCTACGCATCCAACTTCTCCACTGCCATCACCCCCTGTGACAACTATGTGACAGAAATTGGCGAGCCAGCCATCAAGTCGCGTAGAACGACGTCAGCGCAGTGGCTTAGGGTGGCCTTCCACGATTTCGCAACGGCCGACGTCGCAGCGGGTACCGGCGGCGTTGACGCCAGCATCGGCTTCGAGACGGCCCGCGACGAGAACTCGGGCACTGCTTTCAACGACAGCTTCACGTTCTGGCAGCCTTTTGTCAACGAGTTCGTTCCAAGTAAGCTAGCAATACTACCCGGGCGCAATACATCTAGACTTCTGAGAACGTGTCATGCTGAGAACAATACTTTTCAACCAAAGTGGCTGATCTGCTCGCCGTCGGCACGGTCATGTCCGTGCACCTCTGTGGTGGGAAGTACATACCCTACTCTCCTGGAAGAGTAGATGCGACAGTAGAGGGGACGTTCGGGGTACCAGAGCCGAGTACCAGTATAGAGGAGACGCTTGCTCAATTCGAGCAGACTGGCTTTAATCAGTCCGACGCTATCGCGTTGACAGCATGCGGCCACACGATAGGATCCGTGAGTGGAGTCCTTCAGCTGTGCGGTTTCTTCTCTATGTGTCAACACAAGGGGCATTTCCTTCATTTAGAACACATTCTGTCCCTGTCGACTCCTAGCAGCGTGTGAAGTCACGCTGCGAGATGCAAATCTGTACTAATAAGTAGCCCCAGGTGCATGCCGGTGGCTTCCCGGAGGTGCTTGAGCAAGACCACATAACCCCTGACAACACCAATGGCGCCGTCAATTTTGATGGCACCCGAGCCGTTTTCGATGAGGCTGTCATCCACGAATACATTGATTGGACGGGGCAGATGGGTGGCCCGCTCGTCACCAGTTTCAACGAGAGCAGCAGGTCGGATCTTCGGTTATACGACAGTGATGGCAATCGGACCATGATGGACTTGTATGCATCTGGGGATGGATTCCAAGATACGTGCGTTAGCTTACTCCAACGCATGCTCAACACTGTTCCCTCAGGTGTAAAGCTCCAGCCAGCGATCTCACCGGCTCTCATTAAGCCGATTAATGTGACCTGGGATGTGACGACCGAGCCGCAATTGGTCCTCTCCGGGAAAATTAGGGTATGCGATCAAACCCCCGTGGGGAATGTGCATGATGACGCCTAGCTGACAAGTGGTTAGTTGTTGTATGCCGGTGAGCTACCGAGCGATCCCATTTTTGTCACCTTCTCGAATGGTTACACGAAGTCCTTGGTTCCCGAAGAAGGATTAGGGGCGTCGGCGTTCAAGCTGACCGATGCCCAAATCAACGCCACAACGCAGTATTTCGCATTCTCGATACCTAGCTCTCATCTGACTGGATCAACATCCTTCACCGTCGCGGCGGAAGGATTTGAGGCTCAAGACTTTGCCATCCAAGATGCAGCTTTCATCCTACCTAGTTTATCTTCCGCCGACGCTGCGAAGGGTACCGCCTCTATTACATTGGCAGCGAGGAACGACGCATCCGATTTCGATCCGTCCCAACTGTCGATTGAGGTCGCGACGCCAGTTCTGCAGCCGCTTACTCTTACACCCAAGATCGTGCGGACGGCTGTGCAACTGACCGAGGTTGAAAGTCCGGTCACCGGCATAGGCTATTGGTCTGGGTCTACTGCCATTGAGCCGCCCACCGGAGCCGTGAGTTTCACACTACTTTCTAGCGGGAAGGTCGTGGACACGTTATTGCTTGACGCTGGTGTCGCAGGCTGGTGAAACGCCGTCAACGGACAACTGCTAGGGAACAATTCGGAATACTACATTCGTACCTAGGTACCTACTTACATGTTGCGACAGGGTTACTGTATGGGAATGTTAGCTAGTAAGGCTATTCGTTAATGTCGATATTGCTCACCTACCTTTTCCATTATCGCGATATTACTCTATCTAGTAAGCCCATCCGCGACCCAATGATCGTGTTTAAGGTGCGTCTATCAATCTGCGCGGGCCACACCGCTTCCACATGGATACCTCTGAGAACGCCTATATATGTTGTTAGCGCGTTGTCTAACAGAAACGTCGACCGTCTAAAATCAGGTGGTCTTGACCTGTCGCTATGAATAACACTTGCAGTTGGAACAAGCCTGTCACAAGTCACGATAGCCGTCGCCAAGTCATCCTAAAGAAGTCAGCTTCCTAATATGTCTATGGGCGCGGTGAACAATGTGACATAGCTGTTTAAAATAGACAGATGCAATTGGTCACATGCGCGCTTGACTATGCCACAGCGAGTTCCTTGCTACATCGGGATGTGCCCTACTGTATCCTGCATGTCGCACTTGCGCCGCCGATTGATTGCAGATGTGATGTTTTGGTGCGGAGTAAAGGCTTTGGAAGACGATAGATATCTAGTACTGGCGAGAGGCCTCTTCCGTGTTATATGACCATTCATTTGATAACGTGGGTATGGTTTCTGGTTTCGATATACGACAAGTTGACGCGGCAGAAGATGATAGCTCCAGGAGCTCCGATTAGCGATACCCATGGGGTCGAGCTGCCCTCGAGGTACGAAATCCGCGTCGTAACGGCCGATCTCGCCGACAGCATATCGGCCCTATCGTACTATTCCCACTTTTTCGAATCACCAACATGGAGTGCCATATACGAAGGACGCCAGGCGCGAGAGGCTCTGAGAGCGTACCACGCTTGCAAACCTTTCTATCAGATGCCCGAGACGAGCGCTAAGAATGGACTGTCGTACTGCATCTGGGATAAAGAGTTCGTGTTTAAGCGGTCTGAGTCAGCTGCTAAGGGTGGTGTGTGTTCGTGGGATGATTTTGACGTCGATGATCCCGACCTTGAAGTCGATGCGCAGAGGAAACTGCACGACGCGTTAGATTTCCCCATCGTCGGGTTCGGTTTATCGTACGACAAATATGTTCCTGGCGACCCGAAAGGTTGGGAGGCAGCGGCTAGTGCGCTCCCTATGAATGCACCGATAGACACGTATTTCAAGGCGCACGACCCACGACCGGCGGGCTCATGGGAACCCACAGCGCCCGGCCAGGTTATCGAGCGGGTCGGATCCGGCACCAGGGAGGGTTATCACGGCCAGGGACTGATGAAGGGATTGGCACGATTTATCATGCTCGAAATGAAGTCCCGGGGTTTTCGAGCAATCCAGATCAACTGCGGAGCGCCCCAGGTTCACCACGTGTGGACCAACCCACCCAAGCCGTTTAGGGGCTCTACCATTGGAGCCTTTGCCAATTGGATCTTTGAGATTGAGCAAGATGGTAAGAAGGTCCGTCCGTTCGAGAAGGCAGGATTGCCCAACTTCTTTCTTGTGTGGACCGAGTTGCTGGGTTAGAGCAAGTTAGTCATGGAATTGGTGTCCGGAGCTGCAGATTGTTGACCGTTTGACGCTAGTTAAGAAGCATTTGCCATTTGCATACCTACATGTCGAGGGTCTTGAATGGCGGACCGGGTTAGATAGTCCGTCGATTAGTACTGCTGCGTCACATACCGGACCGTGAAGATTCCGATGAGTTTACCTTGTCATTGATCTTCTGGGTATATATAGGTATAGTTCTGTCTAGGACTCGTCCCTTCATACTGCAACATGGTGATATGAAGTGATCGTGACATGACGGACACAGCCTGTCCAACCAAGAGGACTTTATCAACGTCGATTGGCGGAATCGTCTTTTGTATCAACATTTCGTGTGCTCTCGAGCTTGGCGAGTTTGCTGCAGGCTTCGGGTCGTTCTTTGGGGTCGATGGCATACAAAGGCCAAATGTATAAAGCATAAAGCCTTTAAATTAGGATTCCACGTCAAGCATTTCTTTATTTTATGTCCGTTGTACAATGTCAGTCGAGTGATGTGGAAAGAAGGTATTGCGATTGAAACATTGGATGTTTGATCGTACTTGAACGGACATTATCTCACACCTCCTTATGTAATTCACGGCATTGCCATAAGGTTGAATTCTTGGCTGGCATGGGCGTTGTTAGGCGAGTATTTAGGCCACATGTGGGAGGTCTAAAATAGAAATTTGGGGGACTTTTGGGGGACTTTTGGGGACTTGGGGATCTGACAGTTGCCAACCGGAGCTGCAGATGCAGGGGTCTATGGTAAGGTTTTTAGCCTTCACACCTTGACGGCGTAAATTGGGGCGTGGAGTCCCGAAACCAGTTGTAAGGACCCGGGCTGTGGCTGGTGACGGTCCGGTACCTGATGGCAGCGATACACTAAAAAAACAACCATCAGCATGACTCGCTTCATGTGTTTTTTATTATTTCTTTTTTGTCCCTTTCTTTCTCCAGCCCACTCCCCTGCTCCGTTCCGTCACGGCCACGTCCACCCACTGCCTTCCGTCAATCTTTCTCCCTCTGGGTGACCAATTCCCTTCTATTCTTCTTGCCGTTTTATTACATTTGTTTCTCCAGTGCGTCCCCCGAGTCGTCAGTCTTCTGGTCCGACAAGTCATCCGTAGTCGCCGAAGACCATTGCAGCCCATCAGCATCCTTCTCCTTCAGCTTTCTAGCCTGTCGCGACGCAGCTCTCACTCCGTCCGGAATCTCCCTGTATAGATTGACGACCTAGTTATTTGAAGTCGCGCAGTAATACTACTCTAGCGAGTATTCTTAGCAAGAACATTAGGAACTGCGGCCGCGCTCAATCCCCATCGACTAGGACAGAGGAAAATTTTTGATAAATTTACTCAGCCTCCCTGTACGCCCACAGCTATTCCGAGCTGCGGAAACGAGAACCTCCTCTTGTATCGACAAGATCAATATTCTAACTACTCTGCAACGCTTATCCTCTGTGACTTTGACTAGTCATGGCGAGTCCATTGCAGTTTGCTTACCGAACCCAGAAGGCTATCGGTGTCACCGATGCCGAGCCTGTCTACGAGCCTCTCACTGGATTCGTTAAACCCGAAGGGAATCTACGCTGTTGTGTCTACTCTCCCTGCGGCCGCTACCTTGCCTGGGCCTCGATCGATCGTGTCTGCGTCGTCGATGCATCCGTGGGCCACGCTTTGACCACGATACCCATTCCCCAAGTTTACGAGGTCGCATTTTCTCCGCGCGGATCCTTCCTAAGCACCTGGGAGCGCCCCGCAAAAGACGAGGCTGGCGATGCGACCAAGAACTTCAAGATCTGGCGAACGATTGAGGATCTTCCCGATGGGACTGAAAAGGTACCTGTAGGAAAATTCGTTCAAAAATCCCAGACCGGTTGGAATCTGCAGTATACTTTTGACGAGAAGTTCTGCGCCCGCCTCGTGACAAACGAGGTCCAATTCTACGACAGCAACGATCTCAGCACTGTCTGGAACAAGCTCCGAGTTGAAGGCGTAACCGATTTCGCCGTCGCGCCTGGTCAGAGCCATAACATTGCAGTTTTCATCCCTGAACGAAAGGTCGGTTTCCTTGATTTATTAACCATTCTTCTCAATTGACCCGCAATACTGACTATCTCTTGCAGGGTCAACCTTCTACTGTCAAGGTCTACAATGTTCCCGAGTTTACGAACCCGATTTCTCAGAAGACCTTCTTCAAAGGCGATAAGGTCCAGCTCAAGTGGAACAGCTTGGGCACGAGCTTGATTGTGCTGGCACAGACAGACGTCGACAAGTCGAACAAGAGCTACTACGGCGAGACCACTCTTTATCTCCTAAGCGCCAATGGTTCGCTCGATGCTCGTATCACCCTCGATAAGGACGGTCCCATCCACGACGTTTCCTGGTCTCCGAACGGTAAGGAGTTTGGCGTCATCTACGGTTATATGCCTGCGAAGACAACCATCTTCAACCACCGTGCCGTTGCCGCGCATTCTTTCCCCATCGCGCCCCGGAACACCATCACTTTCTCACCTACTGGCCGCTTTGCCTTGGTTGCCGGATTCGGTAACTTGGCTGGTCAGATCGATGTTTACGACCTGGAAAAGGACTACCAAAAGGTTTGTACCATCGAGAGTGGCAATCCCAGTGTGTGCCAGTGGAGTCCCGACAGCCGATTTATTATGACTGCCACTACGTCCCCTCGCCTCCGTGTGGACAACGGAGTGAAGATCTGGCATGTTGGAGGAGGCATCATGTATCACGAAGACATGGTGGAGCTTTACAGCGTCTCTTGGAGGCCAGTCCTTCCGGAGAATCTATCCCGTGTCGATCCTCTGCACCCTGTGCCTACTCCCCATTCTTCGGCGGTTGCCTATTTAGGAACAGTTAAGACCCCGTCGAAGCCTGTTGGGGCTTACCGGCCTCCAGGCGCCCGAGGAATGTCGACACCACTCCACTTTAGACGTGAGGATGAAGGTGGCGCTGCGCATGTGATGAGTAACGGCACCCAGAATGTGGGACCTAACGGGTTTGGAAGGTCACGCCGCCAAATTCCGGGCGCCGAGTTCCTCGAGTCCGGTGCGCGCGCCATTCCTGGTGCTAACCCTGCCGAGGTGCCTGGCGCTAACGGCGATGAGAATTTGTCCAAGGCGGCGCTGAAGAACAAGAAAAAGCGGAACAACAAGAAGGCCAAGGATGGCGAGAACAAGGACGGCGAGAGGAACGCCGCTGGTGGCTTGGCTCCCCCCGCTCACGAACAAGGCCCTAGCTCCGGTAACGAAGGACGCAGCCCCGAGCGACGCGGACAGCACTACAACCAGCAGCGACACAACCGGAGCCGCTCGCGGCACAACTTCCCCGGCAGCAACAATCCGGGACGCAGCCGTAGCAACACCCACCGGAATGGACAGGCGGGGCCTCCCCCTCAGATACAAACATCTCAGCAGCCCGCCCTCGAGACCGTCATGTCACCCGGGAACCAGAACCCGGCCTCGAAGAAGCTCCGGAGCTTACAGAAAAAGATCAGAGCAATTGAGGACCTCGAGATGCGACACGCCGGCGGAGAGAAGCTAGAGGACACGCAGATGAAAAAGATCGCGACGAAGGCCGCGGTCGTGAAAGAGTTGGAGACCTTGGAGAAGGAAGGTCATTGAGTACGACACGGGCTTGCGGTGTAGAGAGAGACTTGGCGCTTGTGTTTGGCCGTTTGATACTTGAGAGAGTAGATGGTTCTGTTCTGGTTAATCCAATACAGAAGGCAGTCCATGAAGAGAAGAGGGACTGGACTATAGGTGTCATTGTCAACATATCATGGCGGACTGGCGTTTTTAGAGGAAGAAAAAAAAGAATAGCGCCATAATTAGCTTGGCTCCTAGGGAAAGGGGATGTAATTCCTCCCTCTTTCACAGGAAAAATATATCGATAATTAGCAGATGAACTTGAAGAGATTCGAGTTCTCATTCGCTGTGTAACTCTACCTACAAGTCTTGAGATTTGAATAGTGATCGGTGATATGACATTCCCCATCTCTGTTTTCATGTTTCGTAGGTAGGTCTTCAAAACCTCTTAACCTCTATAACGAATAATGAACATTCTTATTCCAGGCAGGCACGCTAATGTGCCTGAATGTTCATGGAAATCCCTATATTGAAGAAATTCATACAGGGAAAATCCTTAACAACTCTCAGGTACTGGTTCCGGGTGCTTTTCCCTGGCCAGATTCAGAAATCGTACAAGCTTCCCCCTTGCGTAGCATTATAATTTGCATCCGCTCCGCCATCCCGCCGTCTGCACCCCGCACTCCCGCCGGCCGGCGCCAGCATTTGGCGGTGGGGCTAGAATCACCTCGATGGCAGCATAGAGATATAGACAAAAGTACGCGCCTATTCCCTACTCAGCTCCGCCAGGAAAAGCACAAACTCCATCTCGGCCTTCTGGTCCCGCGCGAACGCCTCGCGAAACCACGCGGCGACATCCGTGAGCCGGCACTTGCAGACCGGGATCTTGTCGCTCCCGTTCATACCCCAGTACGGCACCCCCTCGTCGCATTTCTTCCAGCGCTCGAGCGCCGGGTCGTCGGGGTCCGTGTCGAACAGGTCGACGGCTTTCATCGACGCACTTGCTGCTCCACCTGCTGCTGCTGTCGTCCCGCTTGTCGGCGACGACGGGCTGTGGTGCGACGTCGGCGTGCACTGCTCGCACCTCTGCGTGTGCCGCGCGTACGAGCACGCCACGATAGCACTCGTCAAGACACCCGGGATCAGCGTCGGGTTCAGCATCATGTGCACGCGGGGGTGGGCCGGGGACCAGGAGCGCGTCGACTCGACACCGAAGACGCGGCAGATCTGCGCGGCGTTCCAGAGCGCGGCGCGCGGACAGCCCGACGTGATCCACTGGCGGAGGTGCGCGCGCCGCCTGCGCGTCGGCATGCTGGCGCCGGGCCGCGACTTGTAGTAGTGGCCGCTGACACGCAGCAGGTTGAGGGGCGCGTACGTCTTAAGCGTCGACAGGTACATGAGCGTGATGGTAAGCGGGGCCAACAGGTGCTCCTGCGGAGAGAGGGTGCCCGAGAAGTACTGCTCGCGGATGTCGCAGTTTTGTCTCTGCTTGTCGCGCCAGAGCGTCAGGTGCTGGCGCGAGTGGTTCAGCGGCTTTGTGGGATCCTGCTCCTCGACCAGCTCGTCAGACATGGAGCTGTGGGCTTCGCGAGCCGCCTCCCATATCGGTGCTTGGATGGCGCATATGCTGAGGTGGTAGTCGATATCCGTAAGGCAGTACGGCATGTTGCCTATACGGTGAGAGTCAAGGGCATCGCGCATAAAGAAGGAGAATAGTGCCTTCTCCCGTCCTGCAGGTTCGTTCCATTGCAGTTTACGTCTCTCGTCGTCGCTTGCTGCGGCCCAGAGTTCGCGGGATTTGGGGAGGGGTATGCAAAGTTCCTGATATCGAACGGAAGGTGGGTGATCCAGGAGAACGCTAAGGTATGCATCGATACGGAGGGAAGCAAATGCGATTCTGCCGTCATTAGCTCGAGTAATGGTCTCGGAAAGAGGAGATGAGAGCTTGATACCTATTCAGTTGTTCCTGAATACGCCACGCAACAAATGGGCGGTCTAAGACTGTGCCATCCATCTCGTGACAGGTGTATTGCCCGTTGAATATCCCAAGATATCGACAGGTCGATATCAGCAATCCAGTTAGGTTGAGGGCTCTTGCCACCATGCCATCTTCTATCTGGTCAAGTGGTAGTTTCAAGTCAGCTATTGCACAACTCATTTCATTAGTGATGTAACCAGAACAACACACCAAAGAGCACGTTGCATAGACGATGTAAAATAAAATAGCCTGCAGCATGTGTAATGGGGGATGGAGATCCTAGCCGGTGACAGTTAGTTATCTCATGTTCAAAGCCTGAGGAAGATTAGTCGCCCGCACCATTCGGACCAGGTTTAATTCTTCAAAGAGTATCGGAGCGAGCTCGCGATGCTCGGCGCCATTCTCGAGCCAGCTGGCTAACATGACCATAGACGCTATTAGCACGGACGGGGTTTCATATATCTTGAATGTCGGCGTATGTAATATAGCCCAGTACGGATGAATTTCAGAGATGAATAGATCCACGAGTCTCCTGGTTGTTGGTAGATCTTTGTTGAGGATGGCATTAATCTTCACTGCTGCTGTAGAGTCAGGTGAGTTGGCCGTAGCTTGCGAAATTCTAAGGCAACTACTCGACATGTCATCCTGTACAGGCTCACCTCGGATTGCACTGATGTTTGGTTCATCAGTAGCAAACCCTGCCGAGCCAACAACATTTTGGGCTTGATGGTCGGTGCTTGAGTCGCTTGGGCCTAATGAGTATGGAGGCGTGGCCGGGTACAGTCCCGGAGTCCAAGACTGAGGGTTAGATGGATACAATATTTGGTCGTGGCTACTGGGCAGCATTCCAGCTACTGGCCCAGCACTGATAGCCTCACCAGTTGAGATGGGTGGACTTTCTTTCAATCCATTTGCTTGACTATTATTTGAGTTAGCCCAACGGCACTCAGTCCAGTTCGTAATGCAAGCACTACATGGCGAGTTGCCATCGCATTGAGTATGTCGCTCCCCACATGGTAAACATATTCTAAGGGCTCGACGTTAATCACTAATTTTGGAAGAATGGACATAGGCACCTACCGTCGGACTTCTGCGGGTTGGGGAATTGGCGGGTTATGTTGTTTCAAGTGTCTCTTAAAGACATCACTACCACCATGTTAATATCAACGGCACAAGAGTGGGGGCTGGGAAGTACGCGCACACACATACCTTCGCGCGTAGCGTCTTCCACATACATGACACTTATGCTGGTGTACGGGTTCGTGAGTTAGGTTATGTCGGTTGAGGTGCTCCTTTCGAGTGAACTTCTTCCCACATCCAACAACGTGACATTCCCAGTTCTTCTGCGATGAGGACATATCGAGGCATTCCTCCTAGCAAACAGCGGGGACTTTATACGCTTAGAAATGGGGGCTACGGAACGTCACGTTCCCAACCCGCAAGCTAATTTGGCTTCATGAAATCAGACCAGCAATAGAATAACATGGTATTGAGACGATTACGAATTGATGTGGAATAGACTAAAATAAGCTATGTGGAATGTGGAATGTGGAGTGTGGAAGTACAAAGAGTCGGAGATGTCGGATATTGAAAACGGGAGGCCGATATGCCCGCTACAAGGAGCATTAGTCATTGGCTATGTGGGATGTGGGATAGAGATGTGGGATAGAGATGCGGGATGTGGCATAGTTTGTGTTACGGAGGGGCATTGTGCTGATTTCCAGACCCCGCAATCCCTCCGTCTTCTGTACTGGCATACGCCATTTCTAACCCCTTTTTATGCGCCTCTACACCTACCTACCAAGGTACTCATGTGGGATGGTGTTTCGGCGAGATTCGAACATGTTGTGTGTCTCACATCATAAGGGATATCGACATTGGAAATGCATATGGCGCTATTCATTTATCATCCGCAGGCATACGATGATTACCAAACAGGGAGGGTACAAGACCAAATGAATATAAAGTGCCAGGAATCTCCCTTGTCCGGATAATTCTAAGTGTGTCTTCTATCAGAACATGCAAAAACAGCCATCATAACATCAACAGCAAAACTGATTCATCTTATCGACATGAGTACCATCACGAAGGTCGCTCTGGCAGGTGTGAGTTCACCTCACCTATTCCCCCTCAAGCTCAATTTCTGCCTCCTAACACAACCCAGGCCAAAGGAAACGTTGGAGAACCAATTTTAGAACAGCTGTTGAAGGCTGGCTTCCAAGTCACAGTCCTCACTCGCCCCGACAGCTCGTCGACCTTTCCGTCTAATGTCACAGTGAAACATGTCGATTACGACTCGGTGGATTCCCTAACAGCTGCTCTCCAAGGCCAGGATGCTCTTGTCGTGACGATCACACATACAGCCTTGGGCAAGCAGCATAACCTGATCGAAGCCGCATCTAAGGCAGGAGTCAAGCGATTCCTCCCGTCCGAGTTCGGCTCCGACTCGTTCAACGAGAAGCTCATAAAGCTACCCGGGTTTAAAGCCAAGCACGACGTCCACGAAGCCCTGCGCAAGGCTGCCCGGGAGACCGGCTTGACCTGGACGTCCGTCGTCAACGGGCCCTTCCTAGACTGGGGAATTTCGGTGGGCTTCCTGGTAAACGCCAAGGAGAAGACCATCGAGTACCCCGACGGCGGCATCCACCAATTCTCAGCCACAACTCTCGAGTCAATCGCCAAGGCCATCGTCGCCGTCCTCCAGAACCCCGAACAAACCAGGAACCGTCCCGTGTACATCCAAGACGTCGCCATCACTCAGAAACAGCTCGGAGACCTGGTTAAGAAATACGTCGGTGCGGACGGCTGGACCGAGACCGTGTCCTCGATCGACGAGTCGATCCAGAAAGTCTTGGAAGAGGTCAAGAAAGAGCAGCCCGACATCCGCACGATTGCCTTCGGCTCCCTCAAGCCGGCGATCTGGGGTGGCGTCGAGTACAACTCGGCTTTCCAGAAGCTCGACAACGAGCTGCTCGGGATTAAGGGATTAAGCACTGCTGAGCTCGAGGCTGTGGTTGCCAAGAGCGTTCCGAAATGAGGGTTGCAAGAAATGACTTGTTTTAGTGCTACCTAGAATCTTCAATTGAGCTCTCATTAATCACCTTTACCATCTCATGCTTTTTAATACATATTTTAGTTCCACAGCGTGAAATATTGGCTACCTGCTAACATCATCTTAGGTATTAACAGCTTTTACTTCAATGCATTGAAGGGTTTTCGCCAAGGGAACTGGATGAGAATCTGTCCTGTAGCATATCCGCTGAGCCAACTTTCACCCGTCCTATCACGTCCCCTAGTCGCGTGTCGCATTTCCTCTTTTTTTTTTTTGTTCTTCTTTTTTTAAGAGGGTCCTTACACTTACGTCGTGATCGATAACGTGAGGCTGCCAGTAAACGAACTACTTAGCAGCAGATCAAACACCAATTTGGGAAATGATACTGTTCACCGGCGTCAAGGATTGCTATGTCTAGCATCGCGCCGAAATCCCGGCTCTGTTGAATCTTGGTTGGGAACTTCCCCAGCGCAAGACTGGAATCTGGGACTGATAGCTCTCAGAGACAAGGATTAATAGTCTGACGGGAATCTTTCATTTATTTCCGAGTTTTTGGGCTCATCTGGGGGTTAGTCTGCCGTCATGTGGACTGCGACATTACACCCTTTTGCGTGGCGTCTATCTACCGGTCCTGGTATCTTACTGGGTGCCATCCGAAAAGAAGCCCGGATATGCAACCTCCGCCGATCCTTCTCGGCATCGCGATGTCCCCCAACCCACCCCAAAGCTTCGACTTACTAGGATATTTATGGCAATATCGACTGTTCCATTCCGCTCAGGGGCTCCGCGTCACTAGTAAATGGAGGAAGAACCATACTCTTCGACGCAGTTCAACCATGTTTTTCTCGCGTGAATGGCGAGGTAATATCCACACTCCGTGTGATACGGACGCGAATTCCGAGGTTAGCGCCATCGCAAAGACACCGAGATGCCACTACGACTACTATTTATAGAAGGCGTAGGTCCAGCTTTCGTGTATGACCTGTAGGATCGACGAGAGAATTATTTCCAGCTTGTAATTGCGACATCTTTAGCCTTCAGAATGAGATACTCTTCGCTAGCAGCCGGCATCGCCAGTGCCAGTTTGGCAACCGCCCACACTATCTTTCTCCAGCTCGAAGCCGACGGCACCACAAACGCCGTCTCCTACGGTATCAGGACGCCGAGCTACGATGGCCCTATCACCGATGTGACGACTAACGATGTCGCCTGCAACGGAGGTCCCAACCCGACCACCCCGTCCGACAAGATTATCGATGTCAAGGCTGGCTCCACGGTTACCGCTGTCTGGAGACATACTCTAACGTCGGGTCCGGAAGACGTCATGGATTCCAGTCATCTAGGACCTACTCTAGCTTATCTCAAGAAGGTTGACGACGCGACGACAGATGTGGGATACGGAAATGGCTGGTAAATCAACTGACACCCTTCTTTCATCACATTTCTCTAAAATGAAATACTGATTATCGACTAGGTTCAAGATCCAGCATGACGGATACAGCAACGGCGTCTGGGGCACATCCAAGGTCATCAACAACGCAGGCAAACAACTGATCGCGATTCCCGACTGTCTGCCAGATGGCCAATACCTACTACGTGCCGAAATGATCGCCCTCCACGCCGCCAGCTCCAACCAAGGAGCCCAACTATACATGGAGTGTGCGCAGATCAACATAACGGGTGGAACCGCAACCAAGACGCCCAGCACATACAGCTTCCCGGGCATGTACAAGCAGAATGACCCCGGCATCCTTATAAATATCTACTCCATGAGCACAGACAGCACGTACATCATTCCGGGACCCGACCCGTTCACCTGCTCCGCGAGCTCCGGAGGCGGTTCTCAGACTACGGCGCAACTACCGTCTTCGACGACGCTTTCCACGTCGAGCAAAACTGTCGTTAGCACTACGACGCCGACGGCGCCCGCAGCCTGCAACGTGGCGCAGTGGGCGCAGTGCGGTGGTTCGGGCTTCAGTGGCTGCACAACTTGTGCGAGCGGCTTCACTTGCCAGAAACAGGTACGTCTTACGGACAAGCTACAGTCAATGAGACAATAATATGCACGCTAACTCAAGATAACAGAATGAGTATTATTCTCAATGCGTATAGATTATGGCTAAGTGTTGCGGCATAGAGGCAGCTAGCTACCTTATAGCTTGCAATTCTAAAACTCTTCAATCCCCAAACCAAACCGTTCCTCTATGGAGGGAGCTCGTCGTTGATTACGAACGTGACATGTAGACCTGTTCTAGCCAATTTGTCCACCCTAGTCCTAGGCGATCTGATTCCACCTAAATTGAATAGACCGGACTGTTCGGCTCCCTCCTGGCATAGTCGCACGATCAATCTTCTCATGGGATCCACATAATCAAGGTGATCTTACAGGACCGATCAGCACATAGAATCGCCTAAGAGAACGAGGGGAGCGGCGACCGCTACACGTACCACAAGGCCCATTACCGCCGCGGAGAACATCCACATCCGCGCCGGAGAGCGAGGTCTATTGTATCCGAGCCGTGTCGAGGGCTCATTGCCGCTACCACTTTGGGCACCAGTGGTGTCGTAACCACTGCGGCTTCGTACTTCATTACCGGAAGTACCGTCGTCGTCGGTAGTTGGCGGCATCTCTTAGGAAAGTGTGAGGGTTCCCCGGGGACCTGAGAACCTATATACCTCAGAAATAGTCAAGACGGTTCAGTCTCTTTCCTAGGCGGAGAAGAAGCTAGGAGAATGTGTTGGATGATCCTGAGTCAGGTTCAGAAGTTCGACTACAAGCGCCAGGCTCTCTTCTTATGTACATGCAGTTGACAAATTTGGTCATTTTCGTCTACTTCACTTTCGCAGGTTGGAACTAAAGAAGCCTCCTCAGTGAGCTGTCATATACGCTATGAGCAGGCCCTAGAGGTGATCATGCAGTTAGACAAAGAAATAAGTAAGAGATTATCACTATTCACAGAGAAGCATAATATATTTCCTTTATTTTCTCATGCGACTAAGGGCAGTGCCTTGGGTGCAACCACGCTTGGTAAGGTGAAGATCTTGGGATACATACGCGGATATCGGCTATCTTAGGTACTATGTCAGCGTAGCTTCAACTTCCAATGAGAGAAAAAACAAATGAGACTGCCTAAGCTCATCGCACAACGGGTTTCGTAAGTCTACCAGTCCCTTTAGAACTACTAGTCAATGGTCATTTCACATCGTAAGCATCTAAATAGATTTCTACCGCGTACCTTAGGTACCTAGGCATTCATGCATATTAACTATCCATTACCTAGAGCAAGCGATAAGGCATCCCACAGGTAGGAATATCACATTCGAAGCCCGCAACTTCGTCGCGTATCGACGCGTCTCTGCTCCAACTTAAATCCACTGCTTGGTACCAAAGTGCGAAACGAACGAGCCCCCGTCCCCGCGCTCGACGCTCGCCTTATCAATCACCTCTCTCATCAGTCTAACGGACTCATCCGGCATGATTGGTCCCTTAAAGTGCGGGGCGTATTTAGTAAATATGCCCACCACATTCTCAAACTCCTTGCGGTCCGACTCCTCAACTATCGCGGGATACTATATTAGCAAACGTGCGCCAAGAACAAGACGATAGACAGGTGCGGGACTTACACGAAGCTGGGTCGAGGTGGCCCGACGTATTGACTACGCCGGGCGAGATGCTAAAAAATAATATCCCCTCACTGCTGTACTCGGCACTGAACTTGGCGACGGCCATGTTCAGGGCGATCTTGCTAATGGCGTACGGCGCGGCTGAAGCGAGATTATACTTGGTAACCAGGTCGATATCGGCATGGCCCGATGTGATCGCAATGACTTTTTTAGCATTGCCCTTCTTGATCAATGGTACGAAGAAGTTGTAGAGGTGGATGACGCCCATGACGTTCGTCTTGAAGCTCGAGTACATGTCCTCCTCGAGTTTTTCAGGAGCGTCGGCCCTAAGTGGTTGAGATGCATTAGGTTAGAAGCTTGTTTCATTGACTTATACAAAGTGAAAACCCGATATTAGGCGAAAATGGGGATCTTACATGCGGCCAAATGTCTTGTGGGCTGACCAGTGAGAGAGGTGAGCTCCATTGGCAATAAGATAGTCAAGCTTTCCGCCCGTGATCATAGACGTTTCTTCGGCGGCTTTCTGCATGACCTGTCAACAACACATGGATTTACCTATCAAAGGGGGTAGGTAAACCTTGAGAGACTCGTGATTGATCAAATCTCCTGTGACGAGATGGATGTTAGAGCGCCCAATCTCAGCAGCGACTTTCTTCTCGCTGCCGGCCTTGTCGCGGACAAGTCCGATCACAATTGCTGCTGGGTCTGCAGAAAGTTGGCGGAGAAACTCGAACTATTTCACCCTTCAGTAACCTTTTAGGCCCATAGAGGCAAATTTGCACTTACGCCAATTCCTCGGGATGCTCCTGCTACCACGTATGAAGACATGGTGTTCGATGGTTACCTATAGTTCAGGTATTCGAGGTTTGCGGCTGGGCAATGCGTCAGCGCTACGGTTTACTTGGAGTTGAGGAAGAAAGGTGAGAGAACAGGAGCCACGTCCATTTTATATATCCAAACTACTCATAGCATATTTACCACATCTTTCGATTTTCCTTACGATTCTACGGTTACAAATTGCAGCTTTACCATAAGATCGCATAAGATCGGTTCGTCCGTCCGACGGCGCAATGCGTGATTGTAAATCAGAGGTTAGTCAGCTTTCGAACTCCAGTAACAGCATATCTCAACTCACATGTATTTTGTTGTATCACCGTTCTCCTCCCGAAGCGAAAATCGCTACTGCCAAGATGGAAGATTTTCAGGATTTTGATCAGCTCTCATAGGCCGAACATATCACTTGACTCTCTACCTTGCGAGCTTCCTCATAGCTTGTCTTAATCGATTATAAGTATGAGAGTATACTTATGTGTGACTATAGCAGAAATAACATATCGCAATGCAGAATGCTAAGTTAATGTTTAAGATTCGTGATTCTACCTCCGATGCGGTATGCGTCTAAAGGGCACTTTCACTATCTGAATTTCAACCAATGCTCACGGGGCAGCATAAGAAAACTTAGTCCCACCATTATACAATACAACAAGAGCATTAAAATGAAACGACAGTGCTTAGGGTATGGCAGATACAGATGTTTCAAAAACAAGAAAAAAATCAACGCAATCATGTCGGGTGTCCCACCGACTTAAAAAATGCTCTCGATCGGGGAATCGAACCCCGGCCACCTGCGTGACAAGCAGGTATCCTGACCACTAGACCAATCGAGACTGGACCATTTTGGAATGGTGATTGGGTATGGGATGTTGGAAGTGAGCTTGCTCGAGATAGTCTATCTATCGCACTAGCTCTAAGACTTTTCAGCAAACCCCGCTCTCACCAGACAAGATTAACTAAGCCGAAGACCTAAATTCTACTCATTTGCCCTAGTAGGTATCACCATGAGAGGTCAGTCTCTTTTCTCTGTCGAGCTCTCCCTGATTCAGGATTGTATACGTCATTATCGGTACCTTACCGCATACCCCACCCTTCGTACTAATGGCTTCTACGTATTAGTCTATTAGTCGTGACCCATACGAAGTACCGTGGCCCGTTTTGCTTTGGCCACCGCCCAACAAGCCCTGCATGCCAACGCTAAATGGAGATGGCAGCAGGCGGGCAGATGCTCCAAGGCGCCGGGTCTAGGCCTGTGGCAGGGGCCTAAAGCATTTAAACTTTTCACCATTCATGAGGAAGCTTTGTTCCGGGACCGCCACGATCTTCACCCTTCACCGTTACCTGCCACCTTACCATTCTGCCTTCAATTTCGACAGCTGACCTTACATCTGAAGATGCATTAACGGAACATTTCAGAATATTTCTTTCTTTTCTCATAGACACACCATTCACTTTCTAGCCTTATATGCTTGAGTAGAGAGTAGAGGTATCGGTAACGTATCGCCATCATGGACGCACCAGTATCGGAACAGACGAGGCACGATGCCCAAGTCGTCTCGGAGCACCTCCCATCCGGATACTCGGCCGAATTTGATGGAGAGCCGAGCACTTCGGTTGCTGAATCCTCGTCTAGTCAGCAGGATCTTACGGAGCCGGATGCTGGCGAATCCTCACTTAAATTACAGGGAGGTGACATGCATCGTGACCTCTTCAAGACGGCGGCCCGGGCCAAGATGCACAAGCGGGCTGCTACCTTCCACCATCCCCAGGATATCGTCGGGGAAACTGGTCCAGATGGTCTCACCGTGAGCGACCAATTGGCTCCCGGAGGTTTCCGGAGGGCCTTCATTCATCAGCAACGGCGCGAGTCCTGGACCAAGCGTAATGTCATCACCAAGAATTTTGCAGAGTTCCTCGACCTGTATGGGAGTTTTGCCGGTGAAGATCTTGCCGACTCGGATGACGAAGCTGTAGTTTCTGACGACCCCGAAACGGGGGAGGACGAGCGGGAAGCCCCGTCTGAGACCAGACCGCTTCTTGGGCGTAGAAAATCTACCCGCGCCCCGCGTACCGGCACGGCCAGCACGAAGGGGACATTCATGACATTGTTGAAAGCCTTCATTGGAACCGGCATCATGTTTCTTCCGAAAGCCTTTAATAACGGTGGCATTCTCTTCTCATCCCTATGTATGGTGGTGGTCTCGTTGGTGACCATGCTCGCCTTCCACCTGCTTCTCGCCTGTAAGGGAAAACACGGCAATGGATACGGAGAAATCGGACATGCCATCGCCGGAGATCGGATGCGAAAGGTTATTTTGGGCTCTATCATTCTGTCACAGTTGGGCTTCGTCTGCGCTGGTATAGTGTTCGTGGCAGAGAACATGACGTCCTTCATTCAAGCTGTAGCGCACGGTGAAAGTCCGCTATCGACCAGGGCCCTCATTCTCATGCAACTCATCGTGCTGATTCCTCTATCTTTCATCCGTAACATGGCGAAACTTAGTCCAGTCGCTATCCTCGCGGATTCTTGCATTCTCCTTGGTGTCGGCTACATTTACTACTATGATATTGCTCACCTGGTTTCTGATGGTATCCACCAAAGCGTCGTTCTTTTCAACCCGTCAAAATACACGCTTACAGTTGGAGCGGCTATCTTCACATTTGAAGGTATCGGTCTTATTTTCCCGATCCAATCGTCAATGGCGAAGCCTGAACGATTCGAGTGGCTTCTTGCCCTGGTCATGGCCATCATCACGGTCCTGTTTACCGCTGTCGGTGCTCTCTGCTACGCTACATTCGGCGAGACCACTCAAATCGAAATCATCAACAATTTCCCTCAAGACAGCAAGTTCGTCAACGCAGTCCAATTCCTCTACTCGCTTGCAGTCCTCGTGGGGACGCCAGTTCAGTTGTTCCCCGCTATCCGAATTATTGAGGAGAAGCTCGTCGGCTCGCACTCAGGCAAGAAGAGCACCCGTACTAAATGGATCAAGAACGCATTTAGGACGGGTATCGTCGTCCTGTGTGGTGCCATTTCGATTTTGGGGGCTTCCAACCTTGATAGGTTCGTCGCATTGATTGGCTCTTTCGCTTGCATTCCCCTGGTCTACATATACCCAGCCTTCCTACATTACAAGGGCGTTGCAACATCACCTTGGGTTAAAGCCGGCGATATCCTCTTCATAATCTTCGGAACTATCGCCATGGTCTACACGACAGCTATTACTATTGTGAACAGCTTTATGAGCTAGATTTTCATTCATCCCTAACGCCAACTATTGACACACACGCCCGGAGGCGAAGGCAGGAAAAGCAAATGGAATGTGGGCATAGAATCAGCGCGGTCAACATGGAGTAGTCTGGCTTATTTCAATATGGGATCTAGCATTGCATTACAAGCGTTTTTTGTACCTTTTCATTGCTTTTGTAAATTATCCCAAAAAGATGACAGCGACTGAACTCACTACCTCTAGCATACACGTTTGTCATTCGCATAACAAGAAATATAGAGGTACCTATACTTCGGAAAAAATAGTTCGCAAGTCTTTTCGAGGCTGCTGGCTCCAATCTGTCCAGCCTCCTCACTTTTAACGATCTGCCTCAGCTAACAGCAAGATCTCGATGTTGACACTAGCCAATGTTGTCGCCACCCTACATAATTGTTTTACACCGACGATAGTGACAGATAAAACTAATTCCATTGATAAAACAGATTCGCATGAACTTGATAATGGTAAGAGAGGAGTTCGTGGATGATCTGTGTACTCTTTAGAAGCACGTATCTCTATATTAAACTGTTCAAAGATAGTTCGAGGATCAGTAGGAAAGCGCATTTAGACACCGTGCTTAGCACTACACATATCTTGTTAGCAATACTACTCGAGACGTCTAACTCTCTGCGACGGGCAGCTTTATTCTAGGAAAGTCGGTCGTCAAATATGCTTCTCGGGGTACATGATGTGCCGATTAAGGAGATATGTACCGTATGTAAGTCAGGTATCAAGCCCTAGTTTACTTAGGAACAATGGGAATTATCTTATACTGTGAACCTTTCCGTGTGTGGATGGTCGTCTCGTATGCCTTGTCGTCGACAAGAATCCCAGTACCGTTTTCCACCCTCAACGTTAGATCTGCACCCATGTTTGACGTGACATTTGCGCTTTTGAAACTGCCACATTCCCACTCAATATCAACCACGAAGTTGCCACGCGCGGTCAAGCCCTTCACCCAACCGGTGGAGATGGCATTTGGTAGTGCAGGGAGGATATGTAACACGCCCGCGTGGCTTTGCAGGAAGAGCTCGGTGATGCCGCTGGTGAAGCCCATATTTCCGTCAATCTGGAAAGTAGCGCCGTCGTCCGTGTTCCACAGACCTTCCGTCATAAACTTTTCAAACCACGCCTGTGCCGCATCCCAGGCGTCGTCGCCACGGAACAAACGGGCGTAGAGGTTGATCATCCACATTCGGCTCCAGCCTGTACTGCCGCCTCCCGCATCGCGCCGCCTATCGACTGATATCCCCGCGGCGCGCGCCAGAGTCTCGTTATTCAACGGGGAGAATTCGGAACCGGGATGGAGGCCATATACATGAGAAAAATGACGGTGCCCTTCTTCTGACTCTGCGTATTCGGACCGCCACTCGAGAATCTGGCCCAGAGATCCGATCTGAGTCGGCCGTATTCTGGTGATAAACTCCCTGGCTTTCACCACGTCGGCGTTCAAGTCCGAAACGCCGAGTTCGTCGGCTGCGTCGAGCAGTGCGCGAAAGAGGTCGCGCATGAGTTGATCGTCCATGGCTATGTTGATATCCATTGGCTCGCCTGCGCCTGCGCTGGCCATATCGTCCGGAACGATAAATGAATTTTCAGGGGAAAGGGAGGGTCCGGTGATCCTCCAGCCCTCCCATTCAAATGTGTAGCACTCAAAAAACCTCGCGACGTCTACGAGGTAAGGATATACTGTTTCATTCAAGAACTGGCGGTCACCAGTGAACCGATAGTGCTCGATCATGTGTTGAACGAGCCAGGCTGCGCCCATGGGCCACATACTTGCGGAACGCCAATGATCCGTCGGGGCGGTATCAGCCCACACGTCGAGATTATGGTGGTACATGGTCCCCTCGCAGCCATAGAGGTCGCGCGCCATCTGCGCGCCCCGCGGGCGAGCCAGCTTCATCAAGTCAAACAGCGGCTCCTGCGTTTCGAGGAGGTTGGTGGTCATCGATGGCCAATAGTTCATCTCGGTGTTGATATTGATGGTGTACTTGCCACCCCACGGAGCCGTGGTCGCGTTGTTCCAGACGCCTTGGAGGTTAGTTGGGAAGTCGATCTCCGCCTTGGTGTTGCGCGACGAGCTGACGAGCATGTGGCGGCCGAGGTTCCAAGCAAGTGTTGTGAGCTCGACGTCGTCTCTGCGAGTTCGCGCGTTGCGCACACGTTCGTCGGTTGGTAAGTCGGCGAGTCCGTTAGGAGACTTGCCGATATTGATAGAAGCGCGCTCGAGCAATGCGGTGGAGTCTGCCAACGCTCCATCCCGCACCGCGTCGTAACCGCTGTCTACGGCTTCCGCGAGCTTACCGTTAATCTCAGCGTCGAGCTCTTTTGGGTCAGGATACCGATAGTTTGTTTCAATATCAATGAACAAGTCAACCGTGGTAGCCCCTTCAATGATGACGGTTGACTCGGATGTAGCTATGCTGGCTGTAGTTGCGAGGTTTGTCTGTCAGCCTTGGTTGTTCAGCGGGACTCAGCTCTCGCATTTGCTTGTTTATCGGGTGACTCACCTCCAGTAGCTACGAAGCGTACTTGTCCCGAAAACAGAATTGGGCCTTGCTCTGCCGGCTGTCCAGAAGAACCTCGGTACGTCAAAATGGCAATTCCATCCTCAATGCTAGCAACGTTTTCAAGTGTATTTTCCGTCCGAAAAATACTGGCATTGAGACTCAGTCCACCTAGCTCGGTGGTCCGAAATCGTGCTGCTAGAATGTCAGCAGGAAAACTTGCAATATACTCTCGCCTAGGAGTAAGTTAGTAAAAGCTGGTAAAGGCTGGGTAGGCATCATTGATTAATGTCATACTCACGTATAATAAGCGTCGCCGTAGGTATACGATGCGCCAGAGTTGCCGGCCTTCGTGTCAAGCCATCTAACATAATTTTCTATCCCGTCTAGGTGACCAAAAGCTATGTTCAAGTTACCGAAGTAACTAAATTGTCGCTCATCTTTAGCCGATTCTGGTGCATTCATCTGGTCTAGTATGAAGTCACCGCCGGCGGTTATGTTGCCGTTGAGTAGCAGCTCTCGAGCCCGGGGCAGCGCCTCTAGACCATTAGCGGGCGTCCGATCCTGGAATGGTCCCGACCATATCGTGTCTTCATTGATGGTTATCACTTCGTCGAGACTTCCATAAATGGTACCACCCATTCTACCATTTCCAATCGGGAGACTACCCTTCTCCCATTCGATAGCAGGCTGCCTGTACCAGAGGTAACGGCTGCCATCAAGAGCGGCCAATGATATCGTAGCCAGACTTAGAAGCGTTAAGATATGACAAAATTTCATCTTGATAGCTTGCGTTACAACAAAACATGAGTAGATAGCATCATATACTACTTCAGTTGATAAATTATTAATCACTCGCACATGAGTAATGACTAAATGCTTTTATAAACACAGATTCGATGATTAGTTCACGATAGATAAGTCCAATAACCCCTCCGGGTAAAAAGCATCCAATCACTATCATGCGATGCACAAAATTATAGTCACCTCTATGATCGACCTCTTAACTTCCATTTCCAATCTTACTATCTCTCGGCCCAAGCTACATCGAAGGCAAACTCTGAAGGATGTGCCTAGGCACTTGAGTTCATACACGACCGCATTGAACTGACAAAGTCATCTCACCCGCGATGTCGGGGTGGATTCATGCTCGAGAGGATGATGCAAGTTCTACTTCAACCTTTGTAAGAGACAAGAATATCTTCCCATTATTGCTCCGATGAAAAGGGTCATGATTCATTGAGCTGGTTACAAATCCTCTACCCAATTGATCATAATACCAGGGTCACGATCAAAAGTCGTGATCGTGAAAGGACGGAAGGCTGACCAAGTCGGCCGTGGGGCTTCACACACGACGGCATGGCTTTGTGATGAATCTCACTGTTGGGAGCTATCTCCGTTGCGAAGTCGAGGCGTATAATTTCGACTTATGATCTTATGAGAGAATGGAACGGACTCACTATAGTGACACCAGGCGATTTCTAGCAGGTATGAGGACAACCACATCATCGTCCAAACCTCAGGCAGTCATAGGGCTTAGAGGGGGGGGCCCACCTTATGAACACACTTCCTAAGGCAATAAGACGACGAAATTTTCTTAATACTTTCTCCGCTTTTCACTTTGATAATATTCCTATAAGCTAAAGTAATAAAAAAATATTTAATAAGTAATTTCGAAAGGTTTATTTATTAGAAATAGTAATTAGTAAAAGGGTATAATAAATTTTTATATTTAATAATTATAATATATATATAATTTATTAAATTATATTTAATATTTATAAAAATAATATATAATTAATGTATATATTTTCGCTATAATTTAACCGTTAGATTTAGTTCTTTTTATAATATTTAAAAAAATATATTATTATAAAACGAAATATTTTTAAAATTTTTAAAATTTTAGTTTTTATTATAAAATAAAAGTTTTTTAATATATATAAAATAACATCGAATAAAACTTTTAATAGTAAAATTATATATATTAGTTTTTATTAAGTTAATTATTAATTAATATTTATAATAAATATAATTAAAAATGAATTTATTATTAAATTTATTATTTAATTATTAATATTAAAATATATTTAGCAATTATAAATAAATTATTTAAATTAAATATTCCGTATAAATCGCAAGAGTTTTTTAAATAACTTAAGATTTTTAAATGTAATTTTTAGGATTATTAAAGTAAATTTGCCGAATTTATTTAAAAAACCGGCAAAGCATTAAATTTATAAATAATAAAGATAAAAAGTTTATAAAATAATATTAAATGTAAAAATTTAAAAATTAAAAATTTTACCCCCGTACTATGTAATATAATTAAAAATAAAGATTTTAATTAAAAATTCATTAAGAAAAAAAATATATAAGATACGCAAAAGAAAGCCGAAAAATTAAAAGCTAAATTAATTACGAAAAAAAAAAGGGATATCGCAAATAAGAAAAAAAAGCTTTAAGATAAGCCGTAAAAATCAATTACTATAGCTACATCATCTAGCTTTTAATCCTGATTTTTATTAATTAATTTAATTTTAATTCGTGGAATTATTACAACTTTTAAAGCTATCGTCAATTTCGTCGTCTTATTTCCTTAGGGGGTGTGTTCATAAGGTGGGGCCCCCCTCTAGGGACTCTTACTAGAGTCACCTTCTCCCATCGCCGTCGCGTCTGGTTGGAGAAAGCAGTGGTTGGTGGCTTTCATGCCCATCATGTTGGCTACTACCGAGATACCTCGTGAAGAAAATCCATTATGTCTTGCAATTTGCCAATAAGGGGCCTTCAAATGTTTTCGCATACATTTTCTGAGCAAGCTTAAAGCTATGTAGCCTCCATAAGCTGTGGATTACTACCTAGCTAAGGTAGCGTAATGGTCAAACTATTGACAAGTTCTACCTCTACAATATGTAAATGGGACAAGATTGTTTTGTTTAGATAAAATGTGACCTGACTTTATCAATGATCCCGGGTTCAGTGCTACTCAGAAAGTGACCCGCAGACGGCCACTGCAACTCACATATGCACGATCGCCTCATATTGAGAGGTGCTAGGTGATCTTGAGGCTGTCAGACCGCCGAAGGTAGAGAAAGCATGCAAGACAGAGTTACCTGAGCAAGCTGCCCAGAACGCCAATCGGCGATGAGGACCGCTTGTCTAACGTATCGTGGGTAAGACTTATTGGTCGTATTGTCTAACCGGTGCACGAGAGGGTAGTGAGGCAGGGTTTAAGGTGTGTACACTAAATGCGGTGCGTGCGCCCCCGCAAACGATGACACTACCAGTCACGACCACCTACCAAAAGGAGTAGGTATGGCATGTGATCGGATCTCGACTCTGCGTTTCATGTCCAGACGGATACTCCATGTCAGCATGTATGATTCACTGATACGATTTCAAGGCTAGACGGGCCCTCTTTCGGATAGCAGCGCAGGGCGTCCAAGTTGATTTGTTCTGACGTAGCCGGGACCTGCATATACAACTGCGTTCGTTCCGGCTCTTGGTTCTTGTTTACATAGTACTTCGTCAAGATGTTCCAATAGGCAATAGGAAACCCGCAGCGACTTACTGGATATGGCGGGGTGCAGAAAACGCAGATAACCCCAATTCCTTGACCTACCAGTCCCCAATCCTGGATGGCAAGCTTCTGGCTGGTTCTGGCGGGCAAAAAGTCTGGATAGCGCTATGACCTCCTCTCTAAGACTTAATCCCTGAGCGCACGTGGACGGGAATGGGTTCTATTCTCGTTCGGCACCTAATCTGTGTCGGCCTAGCTATTTTTGTTCGAATCCAGTGTCGTTCCCTCAAAACGCGAAACCGGCAAAGTGAAGCGTACGGAAGCCTGTTTCTCAGTTCATCGAAACTATTGCCGTTGCTGTCGTCTGGAAATGCCGTGGTGATCCGTCAGAAAATTCTCCGACACAACCTGTCTCCCTGGAGCAATGCGGAAACAGAAAGTCTGGACCCTTGGCGCTTGTCTGTTAGACGTGAGGGGGGATATTTTACGCCACGGTCCGATGCCGACGCCAGTCCTTCTTACCCGTCACCGCCGCAGCGGAAGGTAAGTGCCCCATCCTTGCTTTTATATGCCTGCTTAGATGTAATAGGATATATTCGGCGGCGGCGAGATCAGATCAGATCAGCATCCGAATCCACAAATTAAATCAAGCCTGATTGTTGAATAAATCGTCTGAAATGCAGGCGGTCATGTTTATGTCTCGACGTGTTAGTTCAGACTAATTCCGGGTCTTCCACACAAATAAAAGACGCGATACCTATATTTGCTACATCAGTCAAATGATATACCTATCGTCCATTCTTTAACCTGACTTACTACCAGCAGAAAGGAAGCTAACCTCAGCAACGTCAAAATCTAGAAACCCCTCGACTTAAGAAAAGTGATGTGAAATCCTCCAATCGTGACATCCCATTGGTTATCGATGCCTAAGGGGGACCGGCACCCTGCGTATTGACCTGCATCCCAACCCCAAGGCACCTCCAGGACCAGGGAGGGCGGGGAGAGCGGGCGGCAACGTGAACCGTGCCTATCAAATCTGATAGCAGCCCAACATCATGAACATCGGCGGCTCTAGGGGATGACGTCCGGGCGAGCAAGGAACAAGCTCCTCCCAATGCTCGCCTCCTTTTTTTCCTCAAGTTTTTCTTCTTTTCTTTTTTTCTCCGCCTCCTCCCAAAAATACGTTCTTTTCATTCTCTTTGACCCTTCGTTCATGTACGTGATACCCTACCTGCTTACCGTCTGCACACTTAATTAAGCAGTGATAAACCTGGCTGCCTAGCCCTAAATTGAGCGATTGGAAGAGCACAAAAGTCTATTCTATCCATCTCCAATGCCTCGAGCATGTAGAACTGTAGATCATCTGATGCAAAAAAAATTTCCTTTCATATGCTACACGTCTTTTAGTCGATGTTTGTCAATCGGACGCCAAAAGCTAAGTTGCGCGCGTGTGGTAGTAATGTGATTTCTTTTCGAAACCTCTCGATTTGATGCCCGAGGGGCCTTTAAGGTCTGTCTCGCGTAGTCGTAATGGTTTCGATCCCCTAATTAACCCTCTTTATCATATAGACGTGCTTTTTATTCCCGAGTAGATCGCCATAGACCCTTTCTTATATGCAGTACGTACCGTCTCTACCTGAGTCGAAACTGGCTTACCTCCTAAGAGCAAGAAGTCTCTTTGACCTAGGACGATCAACCTCTAGTGACGAACAGATGATGGCATCTCGATAAATGGACTTCTGATCCGATCTGATATCGATTTTTTTTTCTCTTTTTCTCCGCTTGCTAGGTCGCACCGGTGTTTGCAAAGACTTGCCTTGTCCCCAGTATTTCGGCGATATTATTTGCATTCAGCTATAGAATGAGGGATCAGCAGAATCCAAAAGCGAGGCTCGAGCGCATGCTCGCATGTCAAGCAATGGTGATGAAGCTTGGACGGAATTAAGGGATTTGCCTGGTTGGAATATCCACGTCAGGCTCTTGCAAGCTTCGCCCCTAAGACCCCAGACCGTTAGGCCCGTGGACCCCTTCCCACCCCCACTAGGATTGGCAACCCCCACTATCACCACCTCCTGGACATCTGCTGAGCTACTATGTACAGCCTACAGCAGCCTTTTATTAGCTGCTGTACACTGGTCTTACACAGCTCGCATAGGCATATCCTGCTGTACCATCCAGTCATCCGGGTTCACCGTCGCCATCGTCTAGTTCTTCCTCATTCATCTCTTCCACCCAGCTCTCCCGTACATACCTAGGTACATAGCACCAACGTTCCAACAGCGTCAATTACATACTTCTTTGTATGTTCGTTTCGAGTAAATTCTCCCTGGGTGCTTAATTAATTTGTCCGGTCTGGTCTGGTCGGGTCGGGTCAGGATTCGCAATCCCAGCACACGTTTCGACATTCCCAAATTCCCCCATCTCCAATCGCATCACATCACTACCACTCCCTTATACCAGCATAAACGAAACGCATTGCAACGCAAACAACCTAAACGCAACCTCACGCAACGCAACATATACCACACGGTTCTTGTTTCTGTACTCCTTTTTCACTAGGTACCTGCCATTGGTCGCCTTCCAAACACTTATCCAAGAATTGTTCGTCCCAAGTCCTAACTTCCCCTTGATAAAACAGTCTCGTTCAAACCCCGAGACCCTTGGTCATTTTATCTCAGGGCTTACCCAGCAGACTGGCTCGCCTGCTGCGAGTGCCCCGTGTCTTGCCCTGCAAGTGCTGTAATTATAAGTTAAATTGGACGGTCGTTGGACCTAAATAGGGAAGGCCCCGTTGGAGGTCCAGTGGAGAAAGAGCCGGGCTACCAGGTCCAGGTACCTTAGGTGCATCTGGAACTGCATTTGCGTCTCCTTAGCGTTCCCCTACCGCCTGCAGCTCCCGTTCGGGCCACTGGAGGTTGGGCGAAACCGGGAAGAAGCAAAAAAAACAAAAAGAAAAACCAATAGGCCGTCCTCACTTACATACTTGCGCCTTACGCACGCACATACATACATACCACGGCCATTGCCTCGAAAGAATCTTACAGTCCCTACCTATTATTCAGTTCTGAACAGAGAAACGATCATCAGCATACTAGCTCTCTTACTCGCTCCCACCTACCTATTCTTACTTATCTACCTCCTCCAAATAACGACTGACGCACTCTGACCTCCCTGATACACCATTCGCCCCCTACCCAAGAAAAATAAGCCAAGAAATAAGAGAACGAGGGGGAATCTCGAGAAGGGAAGAAAGAGAAAAGACAAGAAACGGCCAAGGATTCGGAAACAGACGCAGCAATGCACAATAGTCACAGTCAACAACAGCATCACCAACAACCACCGCCCGCCCCGCAACCACCGGTGCCCATATCCATCACCATATGCGGCGATGGAGGTTGTGGTAAGTCGTCGATAACCCTGCGGCTAGTACGGTCCCAATGGACGTCCGAGTACGACCCCACGATCGAGGATAGCTACAGCATTACCCGGCGGATCGATGGCACCACCTACCATCTCTCTCTGACGGACACGGCCGGCCAGGAGGAATACCGCGGCATGTGGGCCTCGTCGAACCTCAGCGCTGATGCCTTCCTTCTCGTCTACGACATCACCTCCCGCGACAGTCTCGACGCCCTTGATTACTTCAACGACCTGATAGACATGGAGGCCGAGACACGCCTTGATAACGCGGCACGAGCGCGGCGTGCCGGCTTAGCTGCCGGAGGGGCCGCGAGGAGGGGAGGCGGCAATCTAGGTGGTGCGGGTAGCGGCGCGAGGACGATACCGCCCGTCAAGATCGTTGCCGGCAACAAGTGCGATCTACAAGAGTCGCGGCAAGTACCAGCAGCTCTGGGCCTCGAGTGGGCGCGCAAACGCGGCTGCGGGTTTATGGAGACAAGTGCACGTCTCGAGGTTAACATAGAAGAGACGTTCGCTCTGATAGTACGGCGCGTCGTCGAGGGCCGCCGCCTGGCTGAGATGGGCGTCCTCGACAACACCGAGATGGACCGACGGGGCGTCACGAAGCCCCTGACGCCGCTGGGTAGTAGTGACGACCGCGATACCGAAACGGAAAAGCCCGCGCGGACGGGCTTGATGAGAGGGCCGCGGTTAGGCGAGGGGAGGATCGGCTTCGGGGGTAGGGGGAAGGATGGGTTCTGGAGGAGTTTGCGGTGCTGGTAGGACGGGATCCATCGCACTTCTTAAGCTGCCCCAAACTGTTTATTGAAGATGGCAGCAGGGTCTGCCGCCATCCACCAACAGACTTGAAGAGAAGAAGCGAGCCAGCGAGAAATTACAAAAAGTTTCCTGATCCCAAGGGCAAGAACACGGTGCTCGAAAAAGAGGAAAGAAAAGGGTACACTATGGGAAAAAGCCTTTAACGAATTGACGACCAACCACCAGTTGCCTTGATGCGGACGACTTACTGGGATTCAACCTTCACCCTGCCCCTATCTCTTTTTCACTGTCTCGAGTTTCGGAGGATTGGCCTTTTGGGTGCTCAGCCGGAGCTTGCTTTTCAAAGGAGAGACTCGGCGCAAAAGTGCCAAACGGAATCAGTCAGCCATGGCTTCTATTTACATATCTTTCAAGTCCACAACCATTATATCCCGGGGATACAAACAGGCGTTCTACAACGGATAGGTGGGAAAGCGGAAGCTTTGAATTTTTTGAATACTGTTGACTGGGGTCCACGTTGCTTTACCCTTTTCTGGACTATCTTCTGTCTTTCTCGTTACTGCCAGAGTCGGGCAGAGGTTGCGGTTTGTGGCTTGCGGTCCGTGAGGGATGAATGCATGGCCGGAGGCTGCATGGTGGTGGGTGGGTGGTGACGGATAGTTAAGGGAGAAGGATGGGGACGGACAGCAGATAGAAATCGAAGTCGAGCACCACTCTGTTCCGATGCCCGTTAGGGTCGCATGCTCCAAATGATCGTTCGTGTCGCGTCTTATTCATACCTGTGAATGACTCAAGCGTTAGGAATGAATGTCTCAGGTGCTTGAAATGACGTCCGGTGTCTAACGCCCAATCAGAGCTTGAAGGTGACTTCGATTTGAGATTTTTCTATCTACTATTCAAAATCTATCTAGAAACATAAAAAATAATGTAGGCCTATCCGATCTGTGGAGGCGTGTCACCTTGGTATCTCCTAATCACAAATATTCCTAATATCCTCGCATGTAACCATAGAGGCATTTCCCTGCTCCTCTACTTTATCCCTTCCAGTTATGCCTGCATTCACTTGAATGGGTTCATTAGTAAAAAAACGCTAACAAAAGAAAAGAAAAGGGGGTAGATTCATCAGCACACCACCAAAGCGAAAGCCGACCCAAGCACCACCATCATCATCCACGTGCCAAAACTTGGAAAATGTCGTCCATCAGCTGCCCCTGACGTCCCTATGATAAATCCACTGTGAGTTGCGGTCGGCCGCGGCGGCACGACGGGTGCTGGTGTCGGAGCTGGCGCCGGAACAACCACCGGTCCAACGGGTCCTCCGGTCGGGGCTGCGACATCCGCCGTGCCCATACTGTTCAGGTTTCCGTGACTAGGGACGGCGTTATTGCCGCCGTAGTTGTTGTTATTGCTGCTGCTCGTATTGAATCCCCAGCCCATACCGCCATAAGCCACGGCTGCCCCCGCCCCCCCAACTCCTGCACCGGCAGAAGCACCTTGCTGGATCTGCTGCTGCTGCTGCTGCGACGGCACCGATGGCATAGCGTACGATAGTACCTGAGACTGCGACTGAGACTGCGACTGCGTCTCTGATGAATACCTCGGCGGCGACATCGGGAACGTCGAGGCCACGCCCTGCTCTGCATGCGCAACACCCGTCCCGAGCCTGCTGGTGTACCGCTCCGGCTGCTTCGTAGTATGCATCTCGACCTTCTGCGTGAGAACCGGCGTCGCGTGCGCTGCCGTACCAGCCGCAGCAGTACCACCGAGACCCGCAGGCGCGGATGTATACGGTACGTCGCTGTTGGCCACGACTCTCGAGATCGTCGAGACCATCTGGACGGTTTCTAGCTGGGTTGTGGGCGTCCCGTCGGCGGTGTACGATACGTGCCGGACCACGGTGTTGGTGACGGTCGCTACGGCGGTCGAGTGCGGCTGCTGCGGAATCTTGCTACCGTTTTCGTCGCAGTCTTCACCGTTGGCGGCGGCCGAGCTCGCGGCTGGTTGGGCGGGCTTGCCGGCCGTTGCTGTTGTGATAGGAGTGCCGGCGGTGCCGGTTAACGGGACGGGCGTGTAGACTTCGGAGTACTCGGCGTCAACCTTGGTGGTCAGCGATGAGACCGCCGCAGTCGTGGCGCTGCTGTCGTGCGGTGGAGTGGCGGCTGGGCGTTGGGCGACGGAGGCGGCGGTGCACGAGCCGAGGATGTTGGCCGCGGCGTCCGGGCCTGCGGGGACGGGGACGAGGTTCGAGTCCTCGCCGCAGCGCACGTATTCTGCCATGTAGAGTCCGTTGTTCGTCTGGTCGAAGGTCACTACGGTAGGGATTGTCAGCCTCTTCTAACTTCCACTCTTCTCCCTTTCGCCTAACTAGTAGATTCGAGTTTTTCGGTCATAGGCTCCGTGAACAGGGCAAAGACAACGAAAAAACAAGAACAAAAAAAAGGGCAAGAAAGAGCCAACTTACCATAAGCCCCCCTCAAGAACGTATCCCCCAAAATCCATACCCCAATATCCGGCGTGTACCACGCGCCCAATACGCACGCGTCCGTATCGGCCTGCCAGATGAAATCGCTATACTTCACGCTCATCATCACATCGCTATCCCCGTCGCCGCGGAACCCGAAGCGTATGCGGGAGTCGTCGTCTCGTAGCGCGCACGGCACCGTGTAGCCACCGTTACCGTCGGGCTCAGCGCCCGGAAACCAGGCCGCAAGAGCCGAGACCACGGGCTCGGGGAGGAGGGAAAGCGTGGTGCCGGAGTCGACGATGACGGGAACGGGGAGAGCGCTGGCGCTGGTACGGAAATCGGAGAAGCCGGGTTTGGAGTTGCTATTGGAGGTGGGAGTGTCCAGGGAGATCGAGGTGAGGGTTACTACGTAGTGTCTGGGTGGCGTTAAAGGGGTAAGTACGTGGATTGATACTAATGGAAATGGCGGGTGTTTAATTAGTGACTTACGGATCCGAAGGATCGGTGGGCACCTTGACGAGGTTTCCGGCGTATTTATTCGTGTCGACGCCGCCGAAGACGATTTCTCCCGTGATGGCACCTTTTTGGCCGGCTAGTTAGTACACGTGCTTATTACCACCTTCTTATCTCCACGGACAGTCGAAAGTTCTCAGGGAAGTTGCCGACTTACTCGTAGGTCCTGGCTGACCGCCTAGATCTAAGCTGAATAGTTTGCTGTCTGTATATCCTTGGGTAGCTAACTGATCAACGACAGATGGGTAATCCATGATACCGTTACCCTCGCCACGACCGAGGCCCAAGATACCGAACCAGACATCGCTTGACTGCGTCGAGACGCCGAACTGCTGATCTTCGACCATAGCACCTAAATGGCTGTCAGTAACCTCGGCTTCCCAACTCGAAAAAGTCAAGGTCCCTAGTTACCTGAAATATATATATCGTCCTGGTAATAATCACCAGACGCATTGCCCTGTCCGTACTGAATCTTGAAGTTCTTGTTAAGGTTCTTTGCCGTGGGAGATTGTCCCGGGTCGTATCGGCCAAATGTATCGCATAGCTCATCCACGGTAGTCGAAGCGCAGTCCGGGTTGACCCACAGCTCAAACGAGCCGGTATCTAGCAGCACATCTACTGTCTGATAGGCACCGGTACCTATCGACACTGGATTCCCCGTTAGTATTTATCAGGGTAGGCGGTGGAAGGAAGGAAAACCATACATTCAGCAAAATACGCAGCACCATACACTCCCAACACCTCGGATCCAACATAGCGCTTTGCAAGACTGGGCGTCCGGACGCCTTTCCGCGCAACGTGCTTGAGCGGGATAGAAAGGACCTGCCCTGGACTCTTGTAGAATGCCGTCGCATTCGCGTAGGTTGTCCCGTTCCCGTTCGTGTGTCCGCCGTGCGTTGTGACGTTGAACAACCGAGTCGCCTGCCCGAGGCCAACCAGCGAGAAAAAGATGACTTGAGGAATAAAAGACATACTGCTCCTGCTGCGTGTATGGCCAGCCGCAGTCCCAGAAGTTCAGTCTCCAAAGAGAGAGGGAAAGGGACGAACGTGAATCTTAGGTGGCATCGCGGGCTTTTACATGAACAGGATGAGGTGGGCGTGGAATTCGAGAGTGGTGCCCAGGCGACAGGCTGCGTTAGCCTTGTCAGTCATCCTTGGGAATGAAGAATGCTGGACGCATGGACGAGAGACAATTGTCTCCCACATTACGGAAATGTAGGGGTATTGCCAGACTGAGACACATGTCGATATGGCAACCGAAGGCCTAGAAGAAGGGCTATTTAATAGCATGTCATTCCAGGCGGACAACCAGCCTCCTACTTCCAACTCGATGATGACTAGCTGATATTAGATCTCGATTGATGCGTTGTAGTCTACTCATCGACGATGGTAAATCAGTCGTAGTATCCAGGACAACGTAGTTCCGCGACGAGAAGAGACCTTTAAACCAGGTTAGCCTTCCGATCTATATTTTGAACTAAGATAACACATGGCTATATCGTAAAACAGCCTCCAATTCTGAGGGCATGGGCATGGGCATGAGCGAGTTATCATCTTCAAGTAGATATATTACGTTAGTAGGAGATGGTAATGATTCAACTTAAAAGTCGTACTGTTAATTACCTAGTGAAAATATCATTGCACATGACTTTATAACTTCACATGTGGGAAAGACGCCGAGATCTACCTGTATCGTTAAACGCCCGCCCGCCGTCTGCCTACTCCCCGACCCAAAGACAAGACGCCCCGTCGCCCGTTACTGCCGCCTAGTAGTCTATGTATTAAGAGACTAGTAATGCTAATGCCTCCTTCCCGCTCGTTTGTATGTTTGTGCGTTCGCTTGCATGGATACTCAGTGTGTAAAAATCTATGCCTCGTCCTCGTCCTCGTCCTTGTCCTCTTCCTCGTCCTCTTCGTCCTCAATATCTTCACTTCTCCGGCTCACCCATTCGCGCCACTGCTTGTACTCGGGGTACCGGATGGACTTCTTGCGGCCTTGGTAGCGCACCACCTTCAGATCGACAGACTTCCACTTATCCTTGCGGCCCGCCCACCCGGCCTTGCGCATCAGGCTGACGAGCGTCTCCTCCTTCGTCCAGCCCTGCTCGGCGGCGACGTCCGGCAGGTACGTGGCGCCGTAGCGGCGGCCGCGCTCGGCGAAGCTGATGCGTAGGCCGTGGGTGCCGATCTCCCAGTCCATCGCGTCGTCGCAGTCCTCGAAGTCGGTGAGCAGCGTGACGGCCACCTCGAGCGACGGCAGCTCGCGCTTCGAGATCGGGTCGAACCGCATATCGTTGATAGCCGACGTGATGGCGTACGACGAGAGCCCGTCGTCCAGGTCCTGCGCCTCGAATGTTCCTATGCAGCCCCGCAGCGACGTGTTGCCCGACCGGGCCGACACCGTGTTCCACGTCACGAACAGCGGCGACTCGGTGATCGCGGGGGTATCGGGGGTATCGGCATCCGGCAGGGAATCCGTCGACGTCGCGGCCGTGTCGGTGGCTAGAGATATGGTGGAGTTGGAGGAGAGTAGGGACGAGCTGCTCGCTTCGGAGAAGTCCGAGTCGGCTACTCGTCTTAGGGCGGGGATGCGCTTCTCGAGGCTTTCGGTCTTGTCGGATGCGGCTGCTCCAGCTTCGGCTTCTTTGACGTATGCGCTGTACGTCTTCTCGATCGAGCTGAGGCTCATCGATTTGCGGCTCTCGAGGTACGCGCACAGCGTCTCGAAGCAATACAGGCAATGCTCGACTGTGGCCATGGTTGCTCGTCTGTCCTCTTGCTGTTATCTGGTGTTTTCGGAGGGACACGGGCGGTCGTGTATTAAGAGGTAGACAGGTAGATAGATACCTGCTTCGAGATCGGACTAGAGGATGAAGATAACTGATAAGTACAGAGGCCGCGAACAAAAATCTTCAGCCGTAGAAGGGGTATTTGGTGTTAGATCGAGCTTACAACCTGCTCCTACTCTGCTCGCGCTGTCCTTATGAGCTGTTAGAGACCAAAGTAGGCGACAAACTGGAAAATGAAATAGAAGTATCTACCTAGGGATGCTAGACTACCTAGAGTTGGGTTGTGATGGCCACCAAACCCACCCCCGCTTTCCACTATTCACAGTTGGAGAAGGAACTTACTTTGATGGTTTCCAGTTCTCGATTCGTCCGTCTGCATCTTGCATAATCTGTTCATAAGATAAGGTGTTTTGTGTCGCCATGTATGCATCCATCCACGACTGAGCTAAAAATAAACCGATTCAAGGTTAGGTGAGTTGAGTAGGTAACATTATATTATCATCCCTTGTCACCCAATTTCAGCCTCAACCAGCCAGACCCGGCTAAATTGATAACTGGAATTTTACAAGATTATGCATTTGTCATTTATCTTGATTAGACCTACCTACCCCCTTGAGCCCTCTTGAAGTTTCCCTCTGGACGTGTCAATCGCTTTGTTGGTTACCTGGATGTAGCAAGAGAAATAAGCTAGCGGAGGGGAAATTCCACTAAACTCAGCCCGTGCCAAGTTACTGACTTTTTGTGATAGACTACAACGATCGTTTGAAGACTGCCAAGGCACGGCTCAGTAGCGTGTAACTGATAGAATGCCAATATGTTGAACTTGAGCCCGGAGTGCCCAGAGTGCCCGCTGAACTTCGACGGTCAAGGTTTTGTTTCTTTATACTGCTGGGTTAGGTAGGTGCCTACCTAGGTAACTACTAAATTGGCCATCTGATCTCCAGCCCCTCTTCTGGAAATAACAGTAACGATCGAAGCATCATCATATCGCATTAAATCAGCATCAACCATGCCTATCTCATCTTCAGACCGAAACTCCTGGCTATGTCCTTAAATATCTAGCTAGATCATTCGCGCAACTCGATGGGTATCACGATTCTCTTCTCCGCTTCCTGCCCCCGAGCTCGACGTCCTGGAGACCCTCCACCGGCTCTATCCGGCGTACGCTTCTCCTACTACCCCTACTACCCCTACTACTCCCCGAACTAGAACGCGAAATTCCGAGGTCGGCCAATAACGCCTTCCGAACCGCCACGTTGGCATCCTCCTCCTCGTGCGCCTCGGGCACGCTATTCAGGCTATGGGCCCTTGACATTCCCGCCGGCGCCTCCAGCGTCGCCGTCGAAGTCGTCGTCGTGTTTACGGTACTGGTAGTGCTCCCGTTGCGACTGATACTCGCCTCGAGACTAGCCTGCCGCGTCGACAGCGAGTCGCCGCGCGGCCGCGCCTGCGCCACCGGCACCGACCCCGTGCTTACGACGCTGTCGCGCTGCTGGCCGTTGTTGCTCTCCTCGCCCCACCCGAACTCGGCGCCTAGCGCCCGCTCCACGTCATCGCGCGAGTAGTTGCCGACGCTCGACCCCCGCTGCCGCATGTAGTCGTCGAATTGCGTGTCCCGCTTGTGGTCGTAGCTGAGGGGGCGCGCCATGGCGGGCCGCGGCACCTCTGCTGGCGGCGTCGGTACTGGTGACGGTTGGGGCGAGGTGATGCGGTTGAACGTTAGGGAGAGGCGGCGGCTCGCTAGAGATAGAGAGCGCGGGCGCGTGGCGGTCGCGGACGGGTTGGTAGGGTCGTAGGGGGTCGGTGGCTCGAGCCACGAGGTGCGCCTGTATGCTGTGTCTTCGGGCTCCTCGGCGCTGGCGTAGCCGTACGGCTTGACGTTTCCGGGGATGTGATAGTCGTCATACGACAGAAGACGTCTGTAAATGACGACGGAGTAGAAGGTAGGGATGAGCGTGAAGAACCTAAATGCCCAGGTTAGGCTTCCCTCTCTGTGCCTTAAGGTAGGGGGCCAAAAGATACTTACATGAGAGTGACGTCCATTCCTAGCCCTGCCATTGAGTACTCTCTGTCGGCATATGTGACGTATACTACGATGTCTAGTGCCAATATGGCCGAACTGAGTACTAGATTCATGATGTTGCAAAATAGCAACGGCAGCGGTGTTAAGACCTCCGCGACAAACCTCGCTACCGTGACAAAGATCAGGACGAGGGAGACGAAAGAAAATGAGACATTGACAGCTTCCCATCTGTAAGGTCTGGTCAGTACAACCAATCTTCATGGGTGCGCCAGTGCGTATCGGAGTTGAGTATTTGGGCTGAAGACTTACACAAACTCGACCATAGGAATATTGCCGTGGTTTTCTTCATCTTCCCACGTATTCACCGTATTTGAGAGCCGCCACGAGAATAACCCAGTCATCCCCAACAGAAGCCCAATCTGAACTATCCAGCACGGTAGAAGCACTGTCTTTCTCCACCTAGCACGGCCAAACTGTGCATTATCGCGATGTGTATATCCCATCATCGTTTTTTTATGTTCAAACCTCCTCTTTCTTTAGATGTATCGATCTGGCGTTGGTTGGTGTTTGATATTAACCTGGCCGAGTTTTTCCAGCTCTTGATCCACCTTATATTAAAAGTCTACAAATCCATGGTCCCCAAGTCCTAGGAAGATTTGTTGCATGGAGGGGCTAAGTCGTCGTCGTTGAGGAGGCGAATTAGGTTGTTGAAGAACGTAATCAGCCTCCAGGAACACGTTCTCACGTGGGCGCGCCAGGTTGCTATATAAAGGGCCAATGTCCAGGAGGGGAAATGAGGTGGAAAGCGGGAAGAGCAAAATGCATAGCCTCAGAAGACCCAACCACCACTCCCGCCAAGTCCTACAGCAAAACAAAACCGCACGGGTGCCCGTATACTATGAGCTGTGGCTGTAACGCTGGCGCCGTAGAGCACTGGCGTCATTGGTGGAAATTACGCCATCCTCCTTTGGGTCTTCAGCCCTGGAACCGCGTCTCGGGCCTAGCATGGAATACCTGGGAACGCCCGTTGATGAGCACGTCTCTCTAAGTGCATAAGTGCAAAAGCATCCTTGTGATGGGGTTTAAGTCGACGCCCGGTCTTGGTAACACACGCCGACTATTGGATGGGGGTGCGGCTGAGTTTCTTGGGCTGGCAATGCTTGATGCTTGCTGGACCGGACACCCGGATCCAGATCGCCTCATGTAGTTAGCGGACAGGACGGGTGTCCAATCACAAGGGCGCGATGGGGCTGTTGATGAACTGTCAACTGTGCGCCGGGACCGACGAATGAATTTCAGCAACCTGGCAGTGCTTTTTCTCTCTTCGCAGGCGTATCAGTCATCAAGTCATTTTAATCGTTTGTCCTGATTACTCGAAAGTCCTGCGTCCATATATTTGCACAGTCTATTTCGACGCTCTCTTTTAAAGAACATAACGCTTTAATTAGCGAAATTGCCTGTACTAGCAAATTCTGCCGAAGTATTTCCGGTAATATAAGATTTTCATATAAAAGTTAAGTAAAATATTATAATTATATATTTTCTAATTATTTATATTATTAGTTTTTAATAAAATTAAATTTTAATTTAGATTTTTAATATATTTTTAAAAAAGTTATTTAAAAATTCTTATATCTTTTTAAAAGAATATTTTTCTATTATAAAATTCTAATATTTTTTAATCAAATTCTTTTAAAATTCTAATTTTTTTAATAAAATTATTCTAAAATTTTAATTTTTTCTAATAGATTTATCTTGGAATTTTAACCTTATAATATAACTTTTTTTACTAATATTTATATTAATTTATTAATTAAAGTATTTTATTTTTTATTAAAGAAATTTTCATCTTTTATTAAATAAATAAAATCTCTTAGCGGCATTAAATTACTATGTTTTTTATTATTTAATATTTAATATATTATTATTTTTATATATAAATTAATTAAATCTTTTTTCTTTTATTTAATTGATTATTTTTTATATAATTTAATATAATTAATTATATTTTTTTATGGTAATTATGAAATTATATTAGTATTATATAGTAAGGTATTTTTCATTATTAAAACTAATATTATTATTTATAAAAAAACTAATTAATTTATTAATTAATTATTTCGTTATATGCTTTTTATATTTATAATATTAATTTGCAAAAGAATATTATGTAACGTAATTATTATAAAAGTAATAGGCGTAAATTTTATTAAATAAATTTATATTATAATTAGAAATTCCTAATATAATTATATATTTTTTTTATATATTATACCTATTAATATATTTATTATATTATTTTCTATTAATATGTAATTTATTATATATTTAGATATATAACGTTAATAGATTTATTATAAAAAAATAAGTAAAAATTTTATTTATTAATATTTTAAAATGAGGTATAATTATTATATATAATTATTTTTTTTTTTAATAAAAAAAAACTTATTATTATTAAGTTAATAAGTATTTTTTTTGGATTTATAATAAAAAAATAATAATAATAAAAAGAATATAAAATTATATTTAAAATAAAATTATATTATTATATTAAAATATATCTTTTAAATTATTTTTTATATAATTTTAGAAATTATTATTTAAAATTAATATATTTATATTTAATTTTTTATTAAAAGTAAATTATTAGAAAGATTATTTTTTTTTTTTAAAAGAATAATTTTATATAAGTTGTATATCTTGATAAACTTTTAAGTTACTTTTTAAGCTACTTTTTTTTTTAGTTATTTTTATAATAAAAATATATGGTAAATTATAAGATTTCTCAACTAAATTATTATAATAAATATAAATAAAAGAAAATTATGAATTTTATTATACTCATTAAAAATTTAATATATTAATATTTTATTTAATTTTTACTTCTAAGTTATTATATAATAATTTACTTTATAATTGCCTTTTTTTTTTTCATATTAATTTAAAAAATACATTTTTAATAATTTTATTTAAATAGGATTTTAAATAAATAATTTCAATTTATTTATTATAAGATATTTTTATTTTTTAAAAGATCTTATAAAATCTATTTTTTTTATATAAATTTATTTAATTTTTATAATAATTTTTTTACTAAGATAAATATATAGAAAAACCTTATATTATCTAATAAAAAATATAAATATAAATTACATGATATACTTATTTATTTTTTTTTGAAATTTACGAAAAATTTTAATAATTTAAAATTTTATTTGAAAATTATAATATCCGGTATAATTTATAAATTTATTAATTATTATTTAGGGATATACCTATTATATCTATAATTATATTTTATTATAATAAATTTATTAATTTTGTATTTTCTAATTAAAATAAATATATTTTTTTTCCCTAATAGTTCTTCCTTTATAAATTTTTTTTTTAAAAATTTTTCCCTTGAAAATTTTTCTTTTAAAAATTCTTTTTCTAAAAGTTTTTCTTTTGAAAAGTAAAAAATAATAATTAGCCTTAGGTTTAATTTAAGTAATAAATTATCTAATAATATATTAAAATTTATTAATTAATAGAATTTAATATTAAAATAATAAAATATATAATTTTTATATATTTAAATTATTTTTTTAATAAAAATAAAAATATAAAAATTTAAAATATATATATTCTTAATAATATCAATTATATTAAATTTATTTATATTTAATTTATTTTTTTAAAATTAATTTTTATTTATATTTTTAATTATTAAAATTATAATAAATTTATTATTTTACTTAAAGCGTAAGAATTTTTTATAAGCTTTAATAATATTCATAGTGATAATTTTTTTTTCTAGATATATCCTTTGCTTTTTACTTATAATATAATAATAGATTTAGTAATTTATATAACCATTTATTTTATTCTATATTTATATTTAATACGTAAATGATTTTAATATATTTAAAAATAATCGCAAATTAATTAGACGTTTAAAAAATATTTTAAACTAATATAATATTTTTTCACTAGCCTATTAATTATGCTATATAAATTTCAAACTTTTAATCTTTTTTTTTAATTCTAATTAGTATATGTATTAGAAACGAAATTTATTTTTAAATAAATTATTAAATTCTTTATAAAAATATTTTATTAATTTTCGTATTTTTTAATTCCATTTAATATATTTTAATAAAATATTAAATCCTTTTTCATAATATTTTATTTACTTATAGATTTAATAAATAATATTAACTTTTATTAAAAAGCAATTTTTATAATAAAAAATATTTTATATATAAAATAATATTTCCTTAAAATAAAAAAATTAACGCTTTTAATATTAAATTTAATATATTAATTAATATAATTTTCTTATAATATTTAAATTTAAATATATTTTCTTTAATTATAAAATATCATTATATTATTTTATATAAAAAAAAAATTTTTTTTTTATATAAATAATTTATATTTATAAATAATTTAATTGTAATACCTAATTATATTTAATTATATTTATAAAAAATAAAAATAATAAAAAAATTAGAATTTAAATTTAATATTTTAAATATAAAAAAATAGATAATAAATAAAAAAAAATATATTATATATATGATATAATTAATAATAATTAATTATATAAAAGCCTAAGCTATTTACTAGGATTTTTTTAAATAAAAATTTAACATAATAATAAAAAAAATTTAGCCCCTTTATTTTAAAATATTTATAGTAAATTTTAAAGTCGTTTTAACTAGTAAAGCTTAGCTATATAATAACGTATTTTTATATTATATTAATAGGGTAATTTATCAATAATTTTATCTTTAATTTTATACTCTTAATAATATTATAATTATATTTTAAATAATATCGTTATTTCTATTTAATTTTTTCATATTAAAAGCTTTATTAATAAATTCTTTTAAACGTAAATATAAATTTATATAATAATTTTATATAATTCTTATATTATTAGATAATATGTTATGTAATGAAAAAAAATGGGCTAAGTAAAAATCATAAGCTTATTAAGCATTTTATAACGTTTTTTTTTAAAATTAAAATTTTTTTTTAATTAATTATAATATTAGTTTTTTCTTACTTTTTTTTAAAAAAATATCTAATATTAACTAACTTATATATAATATATATATATATTTTTTAAATTCGCTTAAAAAAAATTAAATCTTATTTTTAAAATTTAATATATTAATTTTTTTTTTTTATAACTTATATTATTATTATTTATTTTTTAAAGAATTATCTTATTTATTTATTTTATTATTAAAATAACTTTTTTTTTATAAATCTAAAGAAAAATAATTAATATTTCTAAATATATATTATTATATTATATATTTAAAAATAAAAATAATGATTATATATATTTTAAAAATATCTTATAAAAAAAAAATTATATATTAATTAATATATTATATTTTAAAATATATAAAATTAATTTAATTTTTTTTATAATCTTATAATATATTTTCATTATATATTATAATTAAAATATAGAAATTTAAATAAAATTAATTACTTATTATTCTTATCTTAATATTTAATAATAATTAATTATTAAATATATTAATTAAAACTTTATTATTACCTAATAATTTATATTTTACTTTTATTTAATTAAATTTTTTTTTAAATATACTTATTAAATTTAGCTTTAAAAATTCCAAAATCTAAGGCTATATAAAAAATAATAAAAGTAAAAAAAAACTTATTAATAATTCTAACCCTAACCTAAAATAATCTTTAAATAAAAAGGCATTTATAATTTAATTTATAATCCTATTTATATTTTATAATAAAATTTTTCCTAAGATTTTAAGTAAATTTATAATTATTTTTATAATAAATTATATTTATTTATTTTTTAAAAATAATAAAAAGTTATAATATATTTAGATATTTTTTTTAATTTTTTTGGTAATTAATATTTTTAATATAAATTTAATTATAAAAAAAACCTATAATAATTTTTATAATAATATATTAAAAAAATTTAAAAATAATGAAATTAAATTAAAAAACATTTATATAACTAAGATATTATATATATTTATTTTTCATAATACTTTTAAATTTAATAAATTTAACATTATAAAAACCTATAAAAACTTTTTATTTCCTAATAAAATAAATATTTTCAAAATGGTAATTTTTACTAATAATAAATTATATAATATTATATATTATTATTTTTTTTCATTTCCAAAAAAACTCATTATAATTAAACCTAATATTATTATAAGAATATATATATATTAAATTAAAAAAATTATTAATGAAAAAATAAAAGATATTAAATTTGCTTTTTTAATCATAAATATCTTAATTAAATTTTATAAGATATATAATATTAATTTTTATTTCTTATGATTTATTAGGGAATGTAAAATTAAAAATTCTATTAATATTATTATAATATAATTTTAGAATTTATTTACTATTACCCTAACTATTAATATTAAATAAATAAAAAAAAAAAATCTAGTAATTTTTAAAATAATATATATTAAAAATCTAATTAAATTATTTATTAATTAAATTAAATTTATACGTTTTACATTTATTATAATATTAAAGTATAATAAATAAATATTTAAAATAAAATAAATTAATGAATTTTTTCTAAATATACAAAAGATAAAAAATTTTATTAAACGCCTAATCTAAATTTACTATTAGGATATAATAACTAAAATAAAAAATTTAAAAAATAATTTTAAAGCTAATATAAAAAAATATATTTAAAAAAAACGATATTAAGAGGATCTTATAATTTCTATTAATTTACTATTTAATTCATTTTATCACATACCGCCCATTTTTTTTTCTTATAATCAAAATGCTATGCCGCCTATTACATATATACTTAATATGCTAGGGTTATTTTTCCTAATTATACTAAGATTATATAATTTAATTATAATAAAATCATATATCCTAATTCTATTTAAATTATATATTTTAATTACATTAAAATTATATATTTTAATTATAACCGTAACAAATAAAAAAAAACTTTATAACTATCTAATAATTAATTATAAAAAATAATCTTAGAAAAAAACTAATCCTAATTTTTTTTTATATTTTATTTTTTTTTTTTATTTTAATTTTTTTTTTTATATATATGATTTAATTTTTATTTATTTATATAAAATATTTTAGATTTTAAGGGGTATTAGGGGCTAAATATAATTACTTATAAGATATCTAATATTTTTTTTAATGTAATTTTAATTAATTTTTAATTTATAATAATATATTATATTTAAATTTTAAATATACTATTAAAAATATTATTTTTATTAAATTATATTATGATTAAACAAATAAATTTTTTAATTTAAAATAATATAATAAAAAATTATATTTTATTAAATTAATTATAAAATTAATTATAATAATTAATTAAAAATAATATTTTTTTCTTATTATATATATTTAGCTTATAATATTTTTAATTTTTTAAAATATTTTGTAATTTTAATTATTAATAAAAGTTTTTAATTAATTTCTAATTAAATTTTATGTTATATTATTAGAATTTTTTATTTTTATTCCCATTTTCAATTTATTTTTAATTAAATTTTATATTATATTATTAGAATTTTTTATTTTTATTTTCATTTTTAATTTATTTTTATTTGAATTTTATATTATATTATTAAAATTCTTTATTTTTATTTTAATTTCTAACCTATTTTTTTATTTTTCTTTAATATTATTTTTTATAATGAGTATTTTCTAAGTAAATATTATTAATATTATCAATGCCTTATAAGTTAATATTATTATTATTAATATAACTAGATTAATTAATTTCTTATTTATAAAATACTTATTAATATTACTTTTTTATATTATAATTTTAATTATCTTAATTATTATTAAATAACATATTAAAATTAAAATTAAACTAATAATATAAAATTATTTTATTAGTAATTTCTTATTTTTTAAGGTAATTACCTATTAATTTTAAATATTATATTATTAAATATTAAGCTATTATTATAAATATTATTTTCGAATTAAAAATGAAAATTATAATTAAACCTTAATATCTTTATAAAAACAAATATTATATGTTTATTTAAATTAATTTATTTAAATAAATTATTATATTAATATTAAAATAATATGATATATTATAAATTAAATTATTATTTTAAATTAAAATTTTTGCTTATATCTTTGATATTTTAAATAATAATAAATTAATTATTTTTTAAAAAAAAATAAAAATATTTATTATAAAAATTATAATTAAATAATAATTACCATATGTAAATTAATTATAAATAATATTAATATTTTTATTTAGTTTGATAAATTTTATAATATAATTTATTAATATAATATAATATTTGTAAATATATATAATATAAATGAAAAGCCTATTCAAATTAATTATATTAAAAGCCATTAGATATAAACCTAAATAAATATATTTGATTTTTATTTAGTTAATTTTAATTCTAAGATATTTATTATAATTATTAAATATTATTTTGTAATAAGGGTAATTATATCCCTTTATATTATTTTTTTAGGTAAATGAATCTTTATAAATTAATTATATAATAACCTAGAAAATAATATTATATTTAACATTAATAATATTAGTTAAATTGATAATTAAATTATTTTAATTTAATTAGAATATTTTAATTAATATTTTTTATTTGTAAATTTTAGTAAAAAACGTTTATTAATTTTAAATAATTATGGTAATTATTTTATAAAAGAATTTTATTAGTAAATTATAAAGCTTAAGATTATGATTTTTCTTTTATTATTTTATATTATTTATTTTTTTTAGTTATTAAATGTTATTTTATTTTATATTTTTTAATTAAAATTATAATAATAATAATACGATATTATTATTAATGGTATATATAATTATGGGAAAATTAATTTCTTAGTTAGGTACTAATAAATATGAAAAATTACTTTTATGGAAAAAAATATTAAATTTATATGGAAAATAATTAGTTTTTAGCCCTTGGATTTCGATAAGATATTAGATAAATTTTAGGATTTTTTCTTTTTGGTATTAATAGTTATTTTGAAAATTAATTAACCTAGTTACGTAACGCCTTAGGAAATAAAAGATAGAAAATAATTATTTATACCCTTTTTTTATTTAAATATAAATTAAAAAAACATTTTAACTTTTTTCATAGATTTACGGATAATCTAGTGATATATTAAATATATTAAAATTTATTTAAATTACATTAATATTAATAAAATGCCTTTTTTTTTTATAATTTATAAGATATAATAAAAATTATATAAAATATTTTATATTATAATTATAAATAAAATTATAATTACTTAGAAATTTAAAAATTTATAAATCTAATAAATAAAACGGTAATATTATATTTCAAAAAAAAAAATTACAAAGATAATTAATCTTTTTAAAATAAATAATATTTAATTTTAAATAATAATAAATAATAAAAAATAATATATTTTCTAATAAATATAAATTATTTATTTAAATAAAAAGATTTAGTAAAAAAAAAATATAACATTATAAAAATAATTAATAAATATTTAAATTATTTTAAAAATATATTAAAATAAAAATATTTTTAAATAATATAATATTTTTATAATTAATGCTAATGCTTTCCGTTTCTAATATTACTTTTAACGGAAATTTTATAAAACCTTATAATCTTTACCTCATATAAATATATCTAAAATTTATATTATAAAATTAAAAGATTTTACATTTTATTAAAATATAATTTTAAAAAAATTAAATCTAATTATAAAAAAGAAATTTACTAATATATTTAAAAAACTTTTAAATTATATTATCATTTATATGCTTATTTATTAATTAAACTTTAACCTAATTAATATTTTTATTAAAACGAATAAGCTTAGAATTATAAATTAGATATAATAAGTAATTATCATTTTTTAGAAAAAGCGCGAAAAAGCTTTTCAAATAATCCTCATAGCTTTATAAAAATACTAGCCCAAAGATTTAAAAATGGTTTTATAAATTTTATCTAGGGAAAATTAATATGATAATATAAATTTCTTTATAAAAAATAAATTAAATATATTTAATAATATTAAAAGTAATAATAATAAACTAAGAAAAATAAAAAAAATTAAAAACTTAAAATAAAATCATTTTAGTAATAAATATATGAATAATTTTAAATAGATTTTTAGTAAATAGCTTAAAAAATAATCTTTATATATATTAATAATTATTTAATAGAAAATTTATTCATTTATTTTTTATTTTTTTTTATATATTTTTTTTTTTTATACTCATTTTATTATTTAATTTATTTCTTTTAAATTATCCTCCTTTATATTTAATTTTTTAATTAAAATTATTAATATTTTTTTTATTTAAATCTAAATAATAAATATATTAATTTAAAATTATTTTACTAATAAGTAATTTATAAATTAAATACTAATAAGTAATTATATAATGATAAATATATTTTAATTAAATTCCTAACCGAAAAAATAACTTATTAACATTACATATATTTTTTCTAATATATTTATTTTTATTTTTTTTATTAATTCTTTTAAAATTATTTCAAATAGAATAAAGCAATTCTATAAGGCTTAGGAAATAGCTTAAAAAACAAATATGGGAAGAGCCTATCTAGCTTTAAATTAAATAAATATAAAGATAAAAAAATAAAAAGCCTTATTAAAAATGTAAATATCCTAGCCCCTTAGAAAAAAATAGGAAATTATTTTTAATAATTTATCTAATAAAAATAATATTTTATTATAAATATTATTAAACTTTTATTATTCTTATTAGAATATTAAAAGAAATTAATATATTAAAAAAAAATAAATAAAAATTTATTATTTCTAATAAAAATATTTATATCCCCATAGTTTTCCTAAATAAATTATTATAAAATTAATAAAAATTCATAATATATATTTAAAAAAAATCTTTATATTAATAATATTTTTTAATGCATTTATAATTTAAATTTAAATAACATTAATATTTAAAAATTTTAATTAATTTTCTTTAATTAATATAATTTACTTATTTTATTAAAACTCATATATTTCCCTTATTAATTATTTTAAACATATAACTATAATAAAAAAAATAATATATAATTTTTATTAGAAATAATAATTCTATTAATTATACCCCTTTTTCAATTAAAAAAAAAGTAATTAAATTAAAAAAAAAATTAACTTAAAACAAAAAAAAATTAAATAAATATTTCATAATAAGAAATTCTAAATTATAAAATTAATATAAAAAAATAAAAATAAATTTTACTAAAAAAAAACAAATTAACCTTTATATATAAAAGTAAAAAACTAATTATAAAACCAAATAATCTTTTAAAATTAAAATAAAATAAATATTAAATATATAAACTCTAATAAAAAATTTTTAAATTAAAATTTATAATAAAACTTTATTAAAAATTATATTTTTTTCATGATATTTTAAAATTATTTAAAATAAATTTTAATTAATTAAATTATAAAAAATTATTTTTTAATAATACATTTATTATATATTTTTTTTTTTATAATAATTAAAATTCTTATAAATTTAATTAAAATAATTTTCACCTAATAATTATATTAATTATTTTTAAAAATAAAATTATTTAAAATTTTATTACTAATAAAATTTTATTAAAAATAAATATTTTATATAAAAATATATTTAAAAATTAAATTAAATATAAATTTAATTATAATTTATTTGAAAATATATGTTTATTAAGAAATATATTAATTTATATAAGAATTACACTTAAAATTAATATATCGGCTAAATTTCAGGTAAATTCACTAGTACAAGCGATTTCACTAATTAAAGCGCTATGTTCTCTGAAAGAGAGCGTCAAAATAAACTATGCAAGTACCGTTCCCACAAGAGCTTATGAAGCTGATGAACTGTTCATTTTGATTTTAATCCGCGGTATAACCCACCATTACGTATAGATGGTACTTCTTACGGATCCGAACCCCGGACAGCAAACACATGATTGATGCATATATAATGTGTGTCTGTTTGCAGGCACGGGTTTTGGGGAGACGGACGATCATCAGCATATTCGGAGCCGTCGGGATTCATTTACGTGCCGGTACGCTATGCCTTTTCTTCAAATCTTCAAATTTCCCTTGCCTTGACTGATCCAACCGGTCCTTAATCCGAATCTTTTCGTCCGAATCTTGCCTGGCATGTTCCATACCGGGATTCATATGATATATTTCCTCCTTCTAGTCACCATCAAATTTGGTCTAAGGACTAGCTACCTACTATAATAGTAGCTCCTTATAAACAAGGCACAGCTTAACAGCCCAGCCCTAGCGTTATTTAGTTGTTGCTATACTTGGCTGCGAGCACGGACATCGGTAGCCCTAGGACTCCATCGCGTGGCCCGCATACGTGTGGCTGTATAACCTGTCACTGTCACAGAATGATCGACACCAATCGCACGCTCTTTCGACCGCGCCGTAAAATTCGGGGAAGGGAATCAAGAGCCTCAGTTCTGTTATAATTCGGTTTGGCATATTCGAAGTCTGTCCCCCTTGCTTCAATCGCCTCGTCGCTTCACCGAAGGCTATATCGATGTTTGTTCTCTCGGCAGCGTCGCATTCGCGATACAGGGAAAAAGAAGCATTTGGGTTCCCGCGGCTAATCAGTTAGTGACAAGCGGAACTAGCCGTTCCTCAAAGACTGCGAAACTGATCCCTTGCATTGAATGTACCTCAACTCTGAACGCTGATTCGGAGTAGGGGCGAAGCATCATGACCTTAGGTAGTGAACTTCAAGGCACAATGCTTAATGATGGCGTGGCTGGAGACCAAGACTGTCACCGATACAAGCAAGTAGAAAACCTCGGGTGGGGGTGATTGATGTTTATATTAACAGATATTCAAGGTATAAGTTCAAGCTCGGCTCGAAATGTCGATTGTTCAAGCCCCATTTCCATTCCTCTTTCCCATCACGAGTTTCCCCATCTGCGCGCCCTCGTGCTTGTCTATTATGTCCTTGACTCCGATTATCGTACACCTTTGAAAGGTGCACGGTGGTGTGGTGTGTTCTAGGTAGTCATAGGGTGACTTTCGGATGTGTGGGTTCGTGGGTTCGACTTCATATCCTATCACCCGTATTGTCTATGTTGCACATAAGAGGCAACTTAGATACCGGCTGCCGAGCCGGCCTTGTAGACACCGGCAGTGTCGAAGGTGACGACATTGCCATTGGCGTCGCTCATAGCGGCGGTCTGAACCTGGGTGGCACCGTTTTGGCGGGCCACGACGGCCTTGACAGGCTTCTGCGACCGAGGAACCTTTTCTACGGCAAGTCAGTATCACTGTCAGGTGGCTTGTTCCAGGTCTCAGAGTATGCTTACGGAGCTCCGCCATAGCGACGGTGGTAAAGATGGCAAAGATAGCGACCGAGAACTTCATTTTGACTGATGGTATTTTTTACTCTGTAGAGACTGAAAGAATGGTATAGGTCGGCCGGCGACGAGCTTATGTGAATATACTGCTGGGATTGAAGAGAAAGCTGATCAACTAGGACTTAGAGGATGAGGGGAGAAGGAGAAAATCATGAGAATGGCAATCGGGCTGGGCGGCCCTTTTTGTATGATAATCTCGTCCTAAGTCATCTCGCACGTACCTGATGCTGGGATGAATGGCAGGTTGATTGACATGTCACCTGGGGTGGCAAGTGCCTTCAATCATCTCCTTACTACGTGATCGTCGACATAGACGAGCTCACTTGAGACGTACGGATGGGCCATTTCCCGTCTGCAGGGCTAAATCGGGTAACGAATCGCCAAGAACGCGTTGACAGTTAAGACTCCGCCTTGACGATGATCCAGGCCCTCGAGCCCTCACTTGTTGAAGAAACAACAAACAGCCCCCCAATACCACCAGATGACAGGGACGCTTGCTACTCCATCAAGGGGCACCGGTCTACTGTCAAGATCTCCCTAAAAGTAAGGTTAACCTTAACGGGCGGATCCTATTGCGGTGGGAGCAAGGTCGAGAATTGGTCGAGACGCTCGGAAGCTGTTGATGAACAAGGGTGCGAAACGATGCTGCGACACGATGTATGCTTAATTTGAGCCGCGTTGTAGCATTTGGCACCGAAGCACCAAATGCAATGCGACGCTGCGGGAGTAAACAATGCCAAACATTCTTGGCATCGAAAAGCCGATCAGGGACGGCACTCGAGCTTCCCGTGTTACAAGTTGCACCCCCGAAAAAGAGTTGGCTTACTTTTTGACGTCCATACGAAACAGACGAGACCGATTACCTAGACCGCTCGTCCTTGACGACACCACATATAAGTCTGGGTCTGGTCGGTGACATCCTACAAGTTTTATGTAAAATTGCTTCGATGCTTGATGATGTTGCTATTCTCATCGTCACCCTCTCATTCAATTGCCTCGTTAGGTCTTATTAGGGGTCACCATCTTCGCCCAGGCCTGTATTCGGGTGACGGAGCTTAGGCCTAAAATCACCCCTATTAGGCCACTAAATGAACCATCGTAATGACAGGATCGCTATCGGAGTTAATATATCAATCTAAACCCTCAAAGATCACTTAGAAATCTCTTAGGTTTGCAATCGCCAATAAATACCTATTAAACCTGCATACCTAGGTACCTTACATGTTACCTGGCTTTAGATATCATGCAGACTCTGCCCAAATAACACCGACGTGCTCCAGCCACCTGCCTTAGGTATCCGTTGATGTGTTGACGTTCGCAAGCTTCTTTTTCTTCCACCATGAGGCGTTGTCCTGCTCATCAACGCGAGCACTCACGGGATCTTAGCCTGGATCAGCGCAATCTCGTCCTCGATGATGCAGTCCGGGTCGTCCAAAACCGTGAACTCGGTGATCAGCCCGAACGTGAACCTGGTGCCCTCAGACCCGGGAACGACGGTCGGGCCCGGGCGCCTTCATCTCGAGCGAGCAACTGAAGAGGGTTAGAGGAAGAGAGGATGAGTTAGCCTTGCTTTGCGCAATGAGATTTGAAGATTCGGTTGATTGTAAGGTCTAATAATATGCGTGAGATGGTGCTTTTCAATTACAGCACCTAATATCACAACTCATGGTCCCTGTAAGTGCCCTGTAATATAGTGCTGATATCACGACACACGTTAAAATGGATTTAGTTTTATGTAGGTATATTTCTATCCCTATGTTTGGTGTTTCTTAGGACTGTTCGTTTCAACCATCATCTATTGAAGCCTCGGTTAAGTGTTTACGGCTTCCTAGCTTTTGCAATGAAGAAAGTCCTGTCTACACCCCCCTTGACCTTCGCGACCGACTCGGGGATGTGACTTGCCTCCTTGTATGGACGAAAGTCGATAGAACTAGGTTCGCAACCAGCCTCCGTAAAGAGCTGCCTCATGTCATCCACCGAAAAGCTGGACTTACTGATGCTGTGGCTGGCATCAGGCTTATCTGAAGTCTGAGAGGATTCGTGCCCCCGGTCTGACGCGGACGTCATCCAGTCGATCACCACCAAGACGCCCTTACTCCGCAAGCGGCGAGCCATATTCGAGATCATACCTTGCTCATCTCCAGCATGGTGCAGCGCCATTGACATGATGATAGCGTCGACCTCATGAAAGTCTGCCCCGGCGGTAGTATCGTCGTCGCCAGTATCCAAGAAGTTCCCACGAACAGCGTGCATGCGCGCGGGGGGTATATCAGACTGGCGAGCAAGGTCGTTGTACGCCTTGACCATGGCGTCCGAGACGTCGATTCCGCGAATGATGTCGGCATATTCAAAGAGAGCCTGGGAAACGATCCCGTTGCCACAGGCGTAGTCGATCATCTTGGTGGGCGGCCCTCCCGGCGAGGATTTCCGAATCTCTATCCAGTCCACGCTAGACTGGAGGCAGTCGCGCACCTGCTGGCACAGCTGGAGGACCCAGTCCTGGTCAAGGATGCTGTTTGCCTGCTCACTTTGACATGTTAGCGCCCATATTAACTAGGAGAGGAGAGAACGGAGCAGAGGCGAGGGGTAGCTGATCAAATAGAAGACATAACATACTTCCAAAATTTGCGGTTGACCTCGCCAAACTTGTCGGTTGTCATGTTTTCAGTTTCGGTGAAGCAGACTGGTTGGTGCTGGAGTTGATTCAAGTCGGGTAAGGATAGAGAATGCGAAGCAATACTACCAATACCGGTCATTCGGGATATATTGGTGCGCTCGTGTATTCTAGAGAAATGTATCAACTTATATAGAAAGGATACAAGTAAAGACAGAAGGCTGCCATCAATTGGGATAGGTCCAAGACTATATAACCTTGATCTCGGAGACTTTTCGCGGAGGCATCCCTTCAGGACGCTCGGAAACTTAAACATAACCAATAATAAAGTCTCCATTATGACTTCACTCCAAATAATAGTCCACAACTATCGCTTAAATACCTTTATATACCTACCTAGGTACATAAAAGTACCTAAAGAATAATTACAGGCCGTTACTCAGAACAAAGTCACAACGGAGACTTTATTATTAGCTAGGTACGTTCAAGTTTCCAAGCGCCATTTGATTCAACTATGATATTTCAAAGAACCCCTTTCTCATAGGTACGCCTCTGCAAGAAATCTTAGACCTACCGCAGTCGATGGCAGCCTCCTGTCTGATAGGTACCTACCTACTAAGGTACGCCACAAGGTAACGGGCCACTGCTCTGCCACTTGAGCTAGGCCCTACAGGTAGATGAATTTCATGTTTACTGGACTTACTCCTTCTGGATATGAAATTTCCTTGATGATCTCTTCTGGTAGGAAACACAATACCATTCCACCATCATCATAGAATCCAACATTGAGACTCAGAGGGAGGCTAAGTCGTCTTCCACCACCAGCCAAAGTCCTCACCATAGGGCTGCCGTCTGCTACATTCTCGCCTTTTAGTAGGGTGTGATATCTCTGCCTCGGTCGGTTTAACTGCGTCATTGATGCGCGGTAGGCTTCGTGGTGATAACGGTGGTATTTGTGTTGAACGAGATTTAGTAACTGCTCAAAGAGATGAAGGAGGGGCGGGGTACGTACGGGGTTAGTACGGGGTTATAACGTCTAACATGGACACAGCCACCACAGCCACAATCCGTTCTAGACTTGGCCCCTATGAAATTTGAAATTTGCATCTTCCATCTTACATGACAAACCACTCGTGCTGGACGTGTACACGATGTCAGTTATCGATGTTGGTTGCTTGCAGGACCTCCGCCAGGCCAGGCATTCTATAACCCTCTCTAGTGGCAAGCGCCTTGTTCTTTTTCGTTTACCGAGCATCGACGCGGCAGCTCGGCCCATCGGAGAAAACCCGGAGGCATGGACTTACTACGCGATGGAGGCCGAATGCCCTCACGCCGGGGGTCCGATGGCTGATGCTCACATAGACATCGAGGACTCGTCCTACATTGCCTCGTGCCCATGGCATGCCTATGATTTTAACGTAGAGACTGGTGAGTCTAGTTACGGCATCAAGGCGTGCACATTTCCGGTCGTCGTACAAGATGGCAGAGTAAGCATACGCATCGCCGAGGCCCGCGACTTGCGCCTTACCCAAATCGAACCCGTCAGCGAGAAGGTGAAATTCAAGCATGGCCCAAGAGTCGAGCCTTCGGGCCCTCCGGTGTATCTTAGCGATGATGCTAGTCTGTGCGACTGGTGTGTACACATCTTGAATACATCTAATCCCGAGCACAAGATCGAGCTTACTACTCACCTCTTCTCTATCTTCGCAACACGCGAACAGTCCCCCTCGCCCATGCAGATCGGGGCCGATACTGTAGCTCCTCCCCAAGAGCCGCCTAGGCAAAATCTGACCCAGGTAAAACCGGGGCAGATGCCAAAAGCTGGCAAAGGAGGAAACCTTAAGAGCAGAATTATGATGCTACACGCTTTGGCAAACATCGAGCAGTGGGCTATCGATCTCGCCATTGATATAATGGTGAGGTTCGCCACTTTTAAGACCGACGCAACAAGCGAAGGTGACCAGCCGCAGCATCTACCGCGAACCTTTTTCTACGACTGGCTCAAGGTCGCAAACGATGAGGCAAAGCACTTTTCCCTCTTGCGAGCGAGGTTGGAGGAACTGGGGAGCCACTTCGGCGCGCTACCGGTCCATCACGGCCTATGGGAGTCTGCTGCGAGAACGGCACGCGATCTCCGCGCGCGCATAAGCGTCATCGCACTCGTTCACGAGGCTCGGGGACTGGATGTAAATCCCATGACAATCGAGAAATTCCGGAATGCTAAGGATGGCGAGAGCGTTGATGTTTTAAGCATAATTCACAATGACGAGATCACTCACGTCACCACTGGTCACCGGTGGCTTTCCTGGATTTGCCAGCAAGAACGAACCAACCCGGTCCAGGTCTTCCGCAGCAATGTGCAAAAGCATTTCAAAGGTGCCGTAAAGGGCCCGTTTAATGACGAGGCTAGACAACAAGCTGGGATGGATAAAAATTACTACGAAGACCTCTACGGACAACCTTGGAAAGGGGAAGTCATTGCGGGCGGGTGAGGGAATGGAAGACGCCGTGAATTTGGCTACATGGGTGTCGACCTAGTCATTAATTTCTTCCCCAATATCTCTCTTTTATGTTTACGATTTCCTCGACAGCTATTTTCACGTGCACTTGCAAGATACCTTAGGTGCCTATTAGGTAAGGTATAGGCGCGCACGCGTATATAAGGTACCTGCTCGAACACCTGTCGCCTTGGTCCTTTTAGTGTTGTCGATTGGTATGGACGATTATATAAATACCGACTAATGCTCACACAAAAGCACAACCAAGCCTCGAAAGTTAAATCACACAAGAATCTTAGACTTTTTTGGCTCAGATCTCTCTGCGTACAAGTTCTGCACCCCCAAACATGGCCCGAAGACTTTGCAGCCTAGATTGGTGTTATAGCAAAGGGACTGACATTCCTTGCCAAAAATGTCATCTAGTACAATATTATAACATCCAATGCCTTGAGTTACATAACCTCAAGCACGGACTGGACTGTGAATCTGAACTGAACACGAAGACCTGGCACCCTGAACGGGACAGGGCACGCCGAGTGCCTAGGATTTTCCTACGACCGGCAATGCCTTCGGAAACACTACTCTGCAGTCGATATTCTGAACTCTTTTTCAAGATCCGATCGCGCAATACAACTATTGTTTGTTGGTACGTAATTCCGGCTACTTGGTGATCCTCTATTAATCTAACTCTTATAACCGGAAGGCCGCGGAGACCTTCGAAACGTTGTCACCACTATCAACAGCTACGAAGGTCATTTGCCTACAGTGATTACTCATAATGACATGAACTGTAGCACTATCATGTGCACTTCATCGCCCAAAAACTGCGAGCCTGCCAGAAGCGCCACTCAAACTTGCCAGCCGGCTGACGTACTTCCCATTCACTGGTGTCCGGAGCAACCAGGTCATGTGATGCCAAACTTCCAAACCAAACCTTTGGACAGCCAGGGTTATAAGGCAGAGTAACTGCAGGATCTGTCACTAGGACTCACTGAGAGGTGTAGTGGTCCAGCGGTTGCAGGTCCATGTTGCTTTCTAACCTGGGGCGTGGTTATTGTAAGACAACATAGGGTATCTGAATCGAGTGGACTGCGTTTCACCCGGGACTTAGTTTTGCACTTTTTTTTTCTTTCACCTTTTCCCTTCTTTTCCCATTGCATGCAAAACACCATTACATTTTATTCCCTCTACCTAGGTACACTTTTGATCTCCTTTTTCTTTCCATTCTAATGTCGGTGACGCTCCAACGTTTTCGCCCCGACTTGATGCCGGCATTTACCACGATACCCTTCATCAACGCGTTTGCAACCCTACAACCACTAATTATCTACCCGTTCGAGCCCATCACCTCGTGTATGACACCTGCATATCGTCGTGCTTTTTATTACCATTTCCTTTTGTCTTGTATTTGAGATCTACAATGTTACAGATAGGCTCCTTTTGTCCTCCTTCGTGCACGCTGTCACGAATATCGCTTTACACCTGCGCAGTATGATAAGCTCCACCACCATATCTCGTCACATTGCTGCAAAAGATCTTCCAGGTATCTTAGCTGTTAGCTCTGAATCAGATTCCTTGCCTCTACATCGACGACGAGGACCCGTCAAGTCTGCGTAAGCAATCCTGCACCTTTGTATATTCGGTCAGTATGATGCATCCTGTATACAGTTCCGATCCAGATGCTAGTCAATCCATCATTGCCAAGGTCAAGAACGCCTTTGTTGTCGTAGCATGCGCCGTAATAATCACCCCTCAATTCACATTCGAAGTCCTACACTATTAGCTCCACAGTACGTTACACAACAGTCCAACGTAAACCACCGGTTACTTACTTGGCACGCATGCATATATGTTCTGTAAAGAATGAGAATAGTGCGTGGCGACCAGGGCGGATAGCCTGGTACCGTCTAAAGAGTGTACGCGCAAAGTCGACGATGAGCATGTAGCATCTAAGACAAGATGCTCGACTCATGCGATATCCGTCAGTTTGAGATAATATTGCCTTCGGCAGACGATGTGTCTTTCCAGCTCCCAGATAGCGTTTGCGCTGTTGTGCTTGAGAGTGATTAGGGGTAAAAGGGGGCGGATAAATATGGGTCCATTTCAGGGGCAAAGGGGTGGATTGTGAGGCATGTAGAGGTAAAGTCGATTACCTAGGTACGACTTCAATCCAGCAGCAACTTGAAATAATTGGTGTATTTGATCACTCGCAAGATACTTTCTTGTCGCTTTAGTGATGAGTATCTCTGCGAGAAGGTGTAGTCAAATGGTTAGGAGCGACAATTGCATCGATATTGGATTAGATGCAGAAGATGATTGCTTTAGCCATTTGCCCAGAGATCCTCTGTGACTTTGGAAAGAACGCGTTCAATTGATTGATCTAACCTCGATGAAAATTGAAACGTCATCTAGAATTATGCGTGCATTACGTACATAATCTAGGTACATATTTGGTATCCTACAGTATGAAGCAGCTCATTAGCTTAGCTCTCATCTAGGTGTCCCAATGCAGACAATATGAAACAAGAACCATGATCGGCGATATGCATCAGTTTTCTTGGTGACTTTAAACTTATATGACCGGGAGCTCCGTCTCGACGAAGCGGCGAGTCGTTAATCGCTAACAGGGCACCCATGTTCGATTCATACCCTCTCCATAGCCTCCCAAGAGCTATCTAACCTCAGCGATACCGGCTCAGCGTCGACTACGAGGAGACGCAGACTTTATCACCGACCAAAGAGCATCCCAAATACCCACCACCAGCCCCTTGCGCGTTTTCAAGATTCAACCTACAAAAAATACGACCAAGAAGCTACCCCGAGCCCGTGTCCAAGCGGCCCGACATACGAGTTATAGCGAGAGCGTCCTGCGTCCCGTCAGTACGAAGGGGGAATCAATCGTCGAAGTTCCTTGTTTATATCAGAAGAAACGACTACGCCGCAGGAGTACGAAGAGCTATTGGGGTAAGCACTTGGGCTCGCATCAAGACGTCCGCTTGAGCATGCCGATGGCTTAGGTAGCTTGGACTCCGATGAAGTATGAGTAAAGGGCATAGAAAACAGAAAATGCTCAAGGTGCCGTGATTGGGGGATGAGGATAGTCACGATATGATAGGCGGATGTGGATATTATGAACACGCCAAGTGGCCGTACTGTTCTGCAGTCAAGTGAGATCACCGTCTTGTAGGTTAGGTCCAAATAGACACATTGGACGAATACACTTACGAGTGCTGTCACATCAGTACCTATTCATTTATCACTATCACTCTTAATGATAGACAGCGAATCTAAGCGATCAGTAAACATGTCACGTAAACAAATCATAATTATGGGGAAATCATCGATTGTGCGTGTGACTACTCGAGTAAGACTACCTAACTACCGGTTTCCACTCCCAGCTCAGATCCGAAGCCCGGAGCTCTTGCTATCCATCCTCAATACTGCTTGACAGTCTGATGCGTGCCAACTTATGTGCAAAGTCGAGGGGATGCGTAGGAGTTAGATTTGGTGCTCTGGTGTGTCCACTCTTCGAGAGAAATCACCGTACTAGACAAGCATGTGTGTGTGCGCAACGCAATGCGGGGGGGAAAACGTGAGGAACGATGGCGAGATGGTTTAGTCAGTAATGAGAAGGGGAGACAATAGGCGATCAAGCTATCGTTGCCGTGCTGTTGGCAGATGACGTTGACATGCCAGTAGTCTCCCAATCTCAGTCGGTCAGCCCAAGTGTGTGGCAAGAAGAGATGAAAGAGTCTTGATTGCAGTATGGGATATGATGCCCTCAGAAGCAATATACCGTTTACCAGATAGCCGAAACCGAAAGAAGTGTCGCACGATACGCAGCCGAGAGTGATGGCGCAAATATGCTGCTTAGACGTACCACATAGTGGTATTCATGAACGAAACAGTCGACATGGGGATTTGCTTTCCATGCATAACCGTCAAGGGCGGCGACTTCTCTTCCTCTTCTCGCGAATCTGTATAGTTGAGCTCAGAATGGCCCTTCATAACAGGGAAGCCACTTTTACCATAAGCTAAGATGCGAGATTCCGGGGAAATACCGCTCTCGTGAGAGCGGGCACGGTTGGATGCCAGGTGTGAGTAGTATACTGCTGGATGCAGTGACACTGGCGTGGTAGAACGGCAGTATTGGTAACACTGCTGGTAAATCATCTTCTGCAGTTCGTTCGGGGGCATCTTGGTATCATCCCTGATGACCTGGTAGTGAACCGGACGGGCGGTTCCCTGAATAGCGACGTGAGAGCACAGGTAGAAGTCATAGTGCTTGGGGTGAGTCACGTCTCGCTCCACAAGGGTACCAGGAAGGGGGTTTCCGTTACGGTCGCCGGTCAACTTGTCATTGGGCTTCGGAAAGAAGCGCACATGGTGGCGCTTGGTAGCGATGATGACGGTGAACTGAGGGAACGGGATCTTCACCTTCTCGAAGCAAGTCTTCATATGTTTTAGCTCCTCGTCTAGAACATGGTGGAACTGTCCCTCGGAAACACCATCGCGGATGTAGAAAACGTGCACAGGATTAACGCCGTTTGTCTTGCGCCAGTGAGACAAGAGCTTAGGGAGCATCGAGTCCATAGCCCATTCTTGGACAATCTCCTTGCGGTAGCCGTTCGTTTCACAAGCAGCCGCGTATCGAGTCCCGTGCTTGTCCATAGACATGGTCAAAGCAGCCATGGACGGGGCTTGGCTGCCCGAAGCACCATGAGACACATCGACGCCGATTACCATTGTGGGTCGCTTCCAGAACGGCGGGTTGGCGGCTGTTGGGCCAGGGACCTTGCATGTAACGCCACCAAGCTTGCTGTTCACCTTCATGGCGACGTTGCTCATGTATTGAGCTTGAGCCTTTCTCACTTGCGGGCCCCAAAGGCATTGAGAAACAATGTTGTAGCGACAGTCCATGCTTCTCTTGATGCGCTCGTAGACAAGCTGGTTCTTGCTGGCCAGAACAAAGAAGATGATCTGCGGTTCTGCCCCAAAGTGGTTTCCAGTGTCCTTGTACGCCTTCTCGCAAATCTTGGAGAAATCCCCATCGCCGTAGCTCAGAGTCATGGCTAGTGCAGGCTTCGCAATCTTCCCACCGTGGTTTCGGTATATGTTGGAGAACTGTCTAGCAAAGTTCTCCAGCTCATTCTGGTGGCAGGTTCTGCCATCATCTCCGCAGCAGATGAAAGACCACGACTTGAGCTCGTGGGCATTGGGCTCGAGGAACTTCTTTCCTCGGAGATCCCATCTACCCGACACACCTGGGTTGATCTTCTGGTTCGCGAAGGCCACCTCTGGGTTCTGGAGGAGCCGAGCATTGGACACCACCATGTTCGAGTTGACGTTAATACCAAAGGCCTTCAAACAAGGGTCCATAGACCACTTCAGGTGAGTCACACCCTCCATGATATCGGCCTTGCGCTTTTGAGGCCTTGTAGCAGCCTGCCGGATCATGTCGCTTGTCTACGTGCAAAGTTAGTCGAAGACCATATAAATAAATAAAAGAAACCCTCTTTTCGAGAACTAACCTGTTGCGGATTCAGCTTGTAGTTATAACGCTGATGGCTGATGGTGTTGCACAGCTCCATCGGGAATAAGCCACCACGAGACGACTCGATGATGGGCAGATACGCCCATCGAAGCTTAATCTGATACTGATCCCAGTAGTGATCGTAGACGCTAGTTTCTTTGACTTCCCCCGTGGGGTTTCCCTCTTTGTCCTTCATCTTCTTGTCGAACTTGACGGTGTATGAGGTAGCACCAGCCGTCTTGTATTTGGGGTCGAAGATAAGGCGCTTGACGGTGTAGATCTTCGGTTCACCTAACTTGTTGCGGTGGTTCACAACAAACTTTAGTTTTGCCAGGCGGCGGAGAAACATGAAAGGCTCAGAAGGCTGATACATAATTTGGCCACCTCGGTTCACCTCTATAGGCTTCGTGAACTGCATGAATTGGTATTCATTCCCTAATTAAATGTGTTAGCATTGCAATTTCACTTTGTGCCTCATACCACTTACAGCCCTGCCACTCTTCCTTCTGGCTGTTAAGCAAGCGCAATGCGATTTGATCGATGCTATCCTCTGGCCAGAATGCCGTTTGGCATCTGTCGACGTTGATTGCCAGGCCGGTTCCGCCTCGGGCAATGGACTAAAGCATATTTTGTTAGTTGCTGTGGACTCCATACTAAGTAGACCACTCACCTCGCTCAGGCGCGGGGCGACGTATATTCCCTGGTTGACGACAAGGTCACCCGCGAGCCCACCAACAGGAAACGCAGGATCGTAAAAGTTGCGCTTGATAGTGACCCATTGCTCTGATGGGAATTGGCGCATAGCATGATCGAAGAAGTCTGGCGAATATTAGTATCAAGCATCATTGATAGGCACACGTAGAAGGCACTCACTCATGCACTCCAAAACGTGGGCATCCCACGCGATGCGGCCCTCAAGGTAAGCCTTCAAGTAACTAAGGCGAATCACCTTAGTTTGTCGGATGATAACCTCGTACACGCTGATGCGTCCGACCCTCTGAGCTATATGAGGGTGTTGGGCTGCGGCCTGTTGCTTCAACGCATCCAGATTGACCGAAATTCGTGCTTCGTTGCGGTCAATCTGCTTGGAGGACCTAGGCATCTGTGAGCCTACATTGATAAGAGACAGTTGAGTTATAACACTTACCAAGCAAGCTTATTGCCATCAAAGAGCCATTTGCCGCCCTTGGTGCTAAGGTGCTTCGTTATGGTCTCGTGGTTCCACACTTTCTTCACCAGAGCATTGGATTCGAGTTTGTTAGGCGAGACTGTGACCTATCGCGGAGTTAGAGAAGGGATATCGGGAACTCGAAGGGTCGTGAACTCACATCGTACTGATAGATGTCCTGGTTGGAGAAGCTGTTCACAGCGAAGATGTTCAAGGCCATCTGAATGGGTTTGCCATCGGTATTGTAGCCGGGACGAGCTGCGAAAACGGTCTCCTCTTTACCCTGCAAACATTTGTTAATGAAGAGCTACTTGAACAAGCCGATGTATTGAGTACAACTCCATCACTAATGGTGCATATAGCATATCAATGCAAATGGCAACTTACCGGAACTCTGTATGCATCAGCCGGCAAGTCGACACGTTTGCCGATCGTTTCAGCTGGCGTGAGCACCTTCCATTGTTTGGGCTTGCCAGCGTCGGCCTGGGTGGGATGGCCGGAGCTTCGGGATGGTGCGCCGACTTGGGAGGCGGCCGGGGTGGGGCGGCGAGAACCGCTGACGGAACCCACACGAGAAGTACGACCAGACATCTTAGCTGGTTCTAAGAAGTTCATGGAGTTAGCTAACGTGTTTAGGTCTGATCGTATTTGGTGGGAGGGGGAAATGGCTCGACTCGGCGAGCACTGGCAAACAAGTTACGGTAACCCAATAACCAAGCTCGAAGACAGCCGGGAAACCGGTTCACCTTAGGCCACCAAGTGAAAACTTCAATTAGGAACACATCTAGAAGATGGTCCCTCAGAGATAACTTGTGCGATGACTGGATATGATAGGTGCAACTGAAGTACCAGGGAAATGAGAGATATGTGATGCGAAGTGCTGGAGTGATGGATCCAAAGCTTGGGGTTGGAATGTATGGGAAGGTAAAATGGGGTATTGAAATGGTTCAAGGAAAACACACCTGAACTGAAGAGCAGCTGACCGTAGCAGTAGCGCTTTGCAGTATTGTTAGGTGGTAATGACTCCAAGTATGACAAGAGAGGTGGTTGACTAGTAATTACCAAGACGACCGATAAATCGAATCTAGTATGGTTGAGTGATAGTGTGTTGCGTGGGCGGGATTATGGAGAAGGTATGGTTGTGTGTTTGCTGAATGATCAAATGATGATAAGTGTTCAAGGTTGGGATCGGTTGCAGTACTTGGAGCAGAAAGAGGTAAAGGGAAGGACCAGTTGATCGGAGGATAAGATGAAAAAAATTTACTTACCAGAGCTTGTACCTCAAAGATGCTTTGTAGGACAAAATGGGTGCTCTGGAAGAGTGGATGTTAGTTAGAGGCGAAGTCGAAGGGAAAAGTTAAAAAGCCAGGTAGTTGCAGTCTTGTTGCATGGTAGGAGAAGGAAGGATGCGGGTAGTACAGTAAAATTGGTAGTGAGTGCGAAGAGCTTATGATAGCAACGAAATTGAAGTACTTGGGAATGGTGAAGGTGTCAAAATACCTAGGCCAATGCGAAAGGGTGTTGTGCAATGTTGATCTTCACTGTTGAAGATGCCTTGAAGACAGAATGGTGGAATAAAAACAAGAAGGATGAGAGAAAAAGGAAAAGATAATAATTACCTGTTGTTGATTTGTTTTCGGCTACTGTGCTATTGAATGTTAGTGAATACCAAGCGTAGATGAAGTTGGGTGGGCAAGTAGAATATGGTTGACGGGGCGAGGTTTGCAAAGGCGGCGGGGTGGTAGCAGGTACCTGTAAATGCTTGTTAGCCCAATCGGTTACTACGGTTGCAGGACAAATCTAGTCGAAGAATTGGAAGGTGTAATAAACCGTGGTTGAGGCAGGGTGTAGCAATCTTGACGCGCAAGTGGCCGAAAATGATCTGTGATATTATTGCTTCCGGTCTTGGGAGCTGTTTGCAGGAAGAACAGATTTCGAAGCAGACCAAACAGCAGCAATCTGCATTTCCAGAGTAGGTTTTGCTCGCAAATTCAGGTGCAAAGTACTTGCCTGGGCACTTGCCTGGGTGCATGTAGCGTGTGGTGGAAAGCAGGATGGCAGGGTATTGTGATGTAAGAAGCTCTCTGGCACAGGAGGTTTGGGAGAGCTGGAAAGGAAAACAGGTCGTGATGTGATGAACCATGATAAGAGTATAGGAATATACATACCTGTATTTCTCGGTCGATCAGATGGATATGGATAGTTATGCTGTAGGGGTATGGAGTTGAAAAGGGTTGTGTATTATGATATCTTGGGTGTGGTGTAATGTGAAGGGACCGAGGCGTGTGAGGGTAGTAGGGTAAGGGTAAGGGAACGAACCTGTGATTGTGGTCAGATCAAAAGCATCAGACAATCTGTATATGATTGAAGATAGAAGTATTGAAGAATTGTTGCTTGACTGTGCCAACCTTGGAAAGTGCTAGATAGTAGAAGGCAAGGGTGGGTGGGAATGATGTCAAAGGTTGGGAGGAAGGCAAGTGGCAGAAATGGCGGGGGCAAGTGGGAATTGGTACGGTTGCTTTGGGAAGGCAATAAATCTTGACGATTGAGCACACGCACTGGGGTGCTCGGTATTCTCAGCAACTTGCTACACCTTTTGATATGCAAGTGTCTTGAGGGGCATCAAGGTGTTGTGGAAGATATTCCAGGAGAACAGGGAGGTTGTATCTGCCAAGTGCGAGATTGCAATGCAATAATGACCAGGTAGTATGCAGGTAGTGAAAGAGCAGCAGGGATATGAACCGCAGATAGAGAAATACTTTACTTACCTTAGGATCAGGAAGTGTGATGGTGATTGATGTTGGTTGTCGAAAGGTCAAGGAAATGTAGAAGTTGGTAGGATGGAGGAAATAAGGATTGTGGTATGTGTTGCAGGAGATTGAAATTGACAGGAATATCCGCAGTCTTAAATAGATAATCAGTAGAGATTTGCACTTACCTTTTGTAGTTGGCTTGGTAGCTCGGTAGTTTGGTAGTAAGATGGGTGTCGAATGTCTGCAACTGCAATGGATCAAAAAGTCGAAGTGTTTGCAGGGGTGGTTGTCGTAGGTACGCAATACAAAGGATAGACAGTAGGGAGGTATCAGTTGACGAGGACCCTGCAGGCTGGATTTAAGCTTTTTCACGGCAGTATCCAGGGCGGTAACGGCACCTGGGGAACTGAACGCCGTACCTACCCGCGTTGGACTATGGGGAGCTGGCTACAAAAGGAATGGAGCATTTGGGCGTTTGGGGGGTTCCAAGGCTTCTAAGTCAATCTAGTTCTTTATAAGGAAGACTACCTTAGATGTGTTATCTATAGATGGGCATAGACGCAACGAAGAACGTACGCGTACATGAATAAGTTGCTCCTAGATACATACGCGACTTCACTACAGTAGACAAGCGAGAAGATACATACCAGGTAGGGACTGTTTAGAGCCACATATAAGCTTTGCCAGTGGTAAAGATAGATATTCATTTGCCAGAGACTGGCATTGCTCAGCCATGCCAGTCGCCTAGTGAGTGAGTGTTTTGCTTCGCTCATCACCATCTATGACAATTTTATCACAACCTTCCATGCAATGATAGGTATCTTATTGTAGAGGGGCTTATGAGATTGGGCAGCTGCAAGATGGTAAGTAAGCACCTCATAGGAGACTGGCCTGTCTTGCCCGCCACCAAATAAGCCCACTGTCCTCTGCCCCAGGAGACAGGGCCTGGTAGTCTTGATCAGGAAGAAAAACGGTTGCAGATATGTAGGTAGCTTAACTTCCATTTTTACATGCAATATGTATGTTGGTATTCTGTGTCTACCTATATACTATTAATTTGGCAGGCCGAGAAAGTAAATCGGTCATTATTTCAGTAAATTTTGCATCAAAGCATTATTCGAGAATATAACTGGAACAAGGCAAGGTAGGGAGTAAATAACGAGGGGACATGCACAAATATAGAGGTAGCTAATGGTTTTCTTCTTTATAGTGATGCAGGTATCCGAGTCACACGTCTTGCCATTGTAGTCGAATGTCCATAGCCGTTTTACACCGCTAGATTAGATTATGGAAATACATATCATGAATAACTCCCGGCCAATCTGAAACATACAACCACGAGCGCACAGGAAATACCTATATGGATAGGTGTACAGAGAATCGGCTGTTGATAGGTAACATGTCAGTTGGTAGTTGGACAGACGTTTGCTCAGACATTTTTCGCATTACTTTTTAGGTAATCAAGGATAAAATGACGAGCTGTAGAAACGTCGACTTAGTAGAATTACAGACAAAGGAAAACACAAAATGATAGGTACTAACTATGATATACCTAGGGCCTAGGAAATACCTCCGAGATTAGGCATTATGACAAAGGGAACCAACCCGACTTCGGGGCCGCATACCGGATCGGACGCGAAATGTCTTATAAGTCGGGCATCTGGGTTGAGGGTGGGCAAATACCGAGAGGCCGGGTCGACTGCGGCTTTGATGTCGTATGAGCTGCTGATATGTGGAAGGGTTTACGATTCAGTAGTCAAAGCGGGCCATGGGATTGGATATAACGCAATGGATCACGGTTGGCAGTTTCACAAGAAGTTCTAGAAATCAAGCTTTCCGCTTATTATCTTCCTAAGGATGCATCAAAGTACAGGCACCCCGAATCCATTGATTACATCTGAGGAGGTATATACAAAGAATGCGGAGATGGGCATTGTCGAGCCAATAGTAATGCCGGGGAGGCCCCATAGCTCAAATCCTGGTACAAATTCCGTTGCGTCTGATTCCGACTTTGTAAAGTGGTGCCGACTGGGGTGCTCATGGGAAAGTGAAACGCCGAATAATGCAGTCAATGCAATTATAAAAAAGAGGCTCTCCTCTAACACCTTTCATGCCACGAATGTGGTAGGCGACAACTGTGTTGACTTAACATCCATCGTGTTCGATGTACCACTCTGCATGCTACTAGGCTGAATTTGATGATTGCTACAATCCAATCAAGAGCTGCCAATTCAACAGCATCATGGAGCCAATACCGCAAGCATATCATCGAAAAGGAAAATAGCGCTAATAGTATCCACCACCAAACTGCTGGGTATGTTGTTGATTCTGCGGCGGATTATACCCAGCAGCTTGTGCGTAGGCATTTTGCCAACTGGCGAAGGCGGGTGTTCCGGGAGTCATGTTCTGTGCTAATGGATTGAATTGGCTGGGTCCGGGATTTTGGTAGACGGCCGGGGGTGGCTCGTAAGATCCGCTAGAGCCAGGCCGAAGTGGCGAGTTGCGATACGGCGCGGATGCTTGAGCCACGCCACGAAGCATTCCGCCGAAGGGACTAGCAGGACGACCGGATGGGCCGGGCGAATCACGGCTCGAATATTGATGGGTCGGATACTCAGACGAAGCTTGTCGAGTATGCGCATGCGACGACATAGGATATGTACGCGAGCCGTTTTGACCTCTCCATTCACTGAAACTTGGTATTGTCGTGCCCTGGAGCAAGCGCATCATGCCGTCGGTAGTGAAATGATGATTGGGGAACGCATCAGCGGGTGGGATCTGATTTAGCAGGAAAGTAACCTCTTTAGGAAGAGGCATAGGGGCGCCCATATAGAAAGACGTGCCCTGACCTTGCTGTGCTCGTCGTTGTTGATCGAGGCGTCGACCAGCTGCGCCCTTTAGTGGAGACGCGCCACGCGCCACCTTGCGCGGGGGGAAATCTTCTTGATCGTCGGCTTGGAAGGGGCGTTTGGGTGAGTTTATGGACGGCATGAATTGGGGCTGGGGAGTTCGCTCCATACGCTGAAGTGGGTGAGGGCTGCTGTGGGTAGACATGTCTGGCTGTTCGACAGACTGTATAATCATCCTGGGACGCATCTGTTTGGCAGGCGAAACGATGACCCGGGCTGTGATAGGATTGAATCTATCAGTTGAAAATCTAGCGGCAAAATGGGCTAGTTTGGGGTCCTCCGGGAAGAGATGCGTCATTTGATTTTCGAGGTCCTTTACCTGCGCCAACTCGCCAAATCGTGCTTCATACGAGTGGAAATATGTAAAGATGGGCTTCAGTTTCGGAACAAGCTCCGGTTTGGTCTTGAAACGCATCACGGTCTGAGAGAAGACTACTCGCGCGTCTATACCTTGTTAGTAAATTTAAATTAGAGCGAAAAGGGAAGGATTGGGAACTTACTGGTGAAGTCACGCTTCGTGTGGAGGTGCTTCAAATATTCCACAAAGTACAACTCCTCCTCGGGAAAGAGCTTCGCACCACGCTCGAAGATCTTGGTGGCCACATGGTCGTGGTAAATCTCCCATTCCATATGGGAGACTGCGGCATAAACGTCGGAATTGATGTTGCCTCTTTGCCTAGCCTCCATAAAGGCAGCTCGCAGGCCTGTAGGGGGTGTGGTCTTCGGGTTTCCCTGCCCCTGTAGTCGTCGGTAGATACGCGCAATAGCAATCCAGAGGTGGGAGATGTGCTGCCTCAAAATTTGTGTTTGAACAGCAAAACCTTCCTTTACTGCTTTGATCTTCGCCATTTTTGCATCCGTGGACGGCTTCTCGTTGATCTCTCCTTCGTCCTCCTCATCTGCATCCATATTTCCTACGGGGCCAGCATCGTTAGTGGAATCCTCCTCTATCTTAGCCAGTGCTGTAGTTTCTTGGTCCTTCAGCTTCTTTAGCATATCGTATAGGGTGTCAAGAACCTTGTTGCATGGCTCCCTGACTGTTTGCACTAGATCGTGTTTGTTAAGATCATCCTCACGCGCAGCTTTCGTGGACTCGACGCGATCGGCATGCTTGAGAGCTATTAAAGCGCTCTCGGGGTTCGCTTGGAGACCGTCAACAAGGAATTGGAGGCCCGTATCTTGCTTATCCTGGCCAACAATATTATTATCGAAACACCATTCGGCCGCATCAACCCACAATTCAGGCCAAAAATACAAGGCCATAAGGGCTTGCTTGTACACGTAGAGTATCCGCTGGCGATAAGTCTCCGGATCGTCGGCTTGCACAACGAGCGGGTCGTCCTTCTCCCAGGCAATCCAGGCCTTCCACAGTCGAACCTGTTCGAGATATTCCTGGTCACCTTCAAAACCTGGAGCAGGAGGTAGGCGAGGTAGAGTTGTCCTTTGAAGCCCACGCGTGATATTCTCCAGGTGAGTATTCGCACTCCTCGCGGTCATGTATGCGGGCGATCGTTCTTGAAGAAATTTGCGACCCTATGCTGTGTTAGTTCTATATCTTCAAGTCCAAGAAAATGTGTTACTTACTGCTTGCTTATTTAATCCTAGCTCGAACTGATCATACTCCTTCCATAAAGAGTTGAGATTCGGCATAGGGATTGCAGTGGCGCGTTGGTAAGCTTTACGAAGAATATCCATCTTCTGCTGGTCTTGCCAGCCGGTACCGCCTACTTGACCAGGCCCGGTCTTGAGGAACTGGATGTAGTCCTGCCATATGGTGCCGGCGTCGCGATCCTGTCCAATGGTTTTAAGAACGAAGTCGTACGCCTGGCTCACCGTCTGGCGTGCTCGACCTGTGGTGTCGTTTAAATCGTTTCTGCGACGAACGTAGTTTAGGTACGACGTCCAGAACTGAATACTCGGTATAGCCTGAAGTTTCCGTCTAAAAATCAACTCGGCTTCGTTCGTATTGTCAAGGCTTAGTTCCATATCAACATATGAGGCCCATATTTCCGCCTGTATACAAGTGTTAGCAGAAGGAGAAAAAGATTGCAACGTAGGCCACTTACTGCTTGAGGGAACACCTCGAGGAAGCGTTCGTACACAGCTCGTGTGTCTTCAGTCTTATATCGTCGCTTATGCTCGTCGATCAAGGCTAACCAGGCCTCGAGATCTCCTCGCGGGTCTTGTTTGATGCGGTCCTCATATTGTCCAATAACATCTGCAGGTAGTCTGGTACGTGCAGCAGTCGCGGATGGGATTTCAGTCATGGTTGGTGCGGTAGCAGGGCCATTGCTCGCTTGAGGAAGGAGATATTGAGTAATGTCTTGTGATGGGGTAGTCTGCTGGAGAGGTGAGTGGCTGAACGGTCGGGGCTGTATTTCGGAAGGTATGGGTTTGAGGGTGTCTGATGCCTGTGCGGGCACCGGGGCCGGGGCTGGAGTATCATCCTCGTCGTCGGAAGAGTTCACGATGAAGCCCCCCGCCGTCTTAGGCTTCTTAGACGGACGAGGGGAGTTAGAAGTAGGTCGCTCTACTGTAGGGGCGGGGAGCGCAGAGATTGTGATGGACTCTGGGTCATATTCGGCGCCATCTTCCTCTTCTTCATCATTCGCTTCATCACCAGGATAATGGGGTTCTTGGTCATCGGAAACAGTTGGTTCTTCAGCATGTTGATCGCTATTCTCATTATGTGAGATCTGATTCTCAGCGGCACCATTCCATTCACCCGCGTTCCATCCAGGTATACCACCTTGCTCAGACGCGCCACCTGACTCTTCGGAAGCCATGATGTAAGGAGCAGAAGTCCCAGAAGGGTCTCCTGTCGGGGTAAGGGATATCGAAGAGGCAGTAGGATACAAGGAATGTAGTGGTGAGTTACCGAAGCGGCGAAACGTTGAAATGGTGAGTGGATGGATCGGAGGGTCTGTCGCTTGTCGAACAGTGGCTGGAGGCAAGGCGCGATGGACGCTCGGATATTACACTGCAAAAGATTAAATAATCAAGCAATATCGAAAGTGTCCGCGTTATGTTGAAAGGCTCGAGGATCCCTTCACACAAAGGTCACACAAAGACACATAGGGTTGGGAGACCTTCGCAGGAGATCAAGATATTGATGTGAAAGAATTCAATTCAATGATTTTGAAAAGTTGAAAAACAATACCATAGCGCCATCAAGGCAAGCCAAGGTACCCACTGGATATGGCCGCACTAACCTATAGTGGAGTAGCGCGGCTCATCTTGGCACAATACGTACCGTTAAGCCCCACCTGATGGGGGTACCCAGCGTGACTTACAGATTTACTCTGAAATATGGGACAAAGGCCTGTTCACCCAGAGTCACCTCCCATCGAATGCTATGTACATATGTACTTGTGCATAGACGTGGCCCACATGCAAATCCCCACCATCCAGTGGGAGGTGCCCAGCTCCCCAGCCAGCCAGCCCGATGCAAGCACTGAACGCGCTTTCACGTAGAAAGCGCGTCCACCCCCTTCTCACAAAAAAAGAGGGACTCAAACCCCTGCGCAAGCCGCTAATCTTAGGTTGCTTCGTGGGCTCTGTCGCAAAAACAAACACAAGACACCGCCAACCTCCCAATCGACATATTGTTTCTCAACTTTCTTCACTGCGCGGAACGTTTCCAATTTCCCATTTCAGTCTTCCTGTCATCCCATCTTTCAACTTGTTATTCTCCCCCAACATCTCTCAAGACTGCATCTCTAGAATCCGTCAAGATGTCGGTCGTATCTCTTTTGGGTGTCAACATCCTCAACAACCCGGCTAAGTTCGGAGACAGCTACGTGTTCGAGATCACCTTTGAGTGCCTTGAGCAGCTTGAGAAAGGTATTGTCATCCATTCATCAATGTCATTGATGAATTAAACTGGCAAATTGACTAACAATGACTTAGACTTGGAGTGGAAGTTGACCTACGTTGGTTCCGCTACTTCGTAAGTCTTTGCATCTCTGCGACTTGTACTTCTCACCGCCACATCTAGCTTTTCCTAATGTTGATGGATAGCGACCAATACGATCAGGAGTTGGACTCCCTTCTTGTCGGACCCATCCCCGTTGGTGTCAACAAGTTCATCTTCGAGGCCGATGCGCCCAAGACCAACCGCATTCCCGATGCCGACATTCTTGGTGTCACTGTCGTCCTTCTGACCTGCTCCTACGATGGTCGCGAGTTCGTTCGCATTGGCTATTATGTCAACAACGAGTATGAGTCGGACGAGCTGAATGCCGACCCCCCCGCCAAGCCCATCATCGAGAAGATCCGACGCAACATCCTGGCTGACAAGCCTCGAGTTACCCGCTTCGCCATCAAATGGTATGTCTACATTCCAAATATCGCGACATAGTTCCTCGCCTCAATGTGAATCGTGCTAATATGCGAATAGGGATTCCGAGGCCTCTGCTCCTCCCGAGTTCCCCCCTGAGCAGCCCGAAGCTGACCTCCAGCCCGACGAGGATGAATATGGTGCTGAGGAGCTTGATGAAGAGGAAGAGGGCGCCGAAGCTACGGCTGAGACCACCGGTGAAGCTAGCGCTGCCGCCGCCACTGCAACTACCACCGACGGAGATGCGGATATGGCTGGCGTTGAGGAGCAGGGCGAACCCGCGGAGGAAGAGGAAATGTCCGAGGACGGAAGCGTTGACCTCGAGAACGAGAGCGAGGATGAGCTTGAGGAGGAACTTGAGGAAGAAGTCGAGGGCGAGGCCGCTGAGGGTGACGATGCGATGGAGGTTGACGAGAAGCCGGCTGATGCATCCAAACCCCAAGAGGTTATGGCTCACTAAGGGGAAGGCCCCTTCAAGTTGGGACGGCACGTTCACAGACCTTCCCATGCCAATGCGGGTTGAAGGACGACACGAGGTTATGAGAAGCATGGGCACGCATATTCGTTGGCCGTTGGCTAATGGTAGGGTGATGAACACCCTATGATGATAAGGCACAGAGACGTATAATAGTCTAGCCTTCTGCTCTAGTATACAGCTCCGGTTGCATTGGTTCCCTTTGGGTCCAATAGAAGCATATGAATCGACTCGGTGTCTTTAGTTCTATCAGCTTTGATTGATTCGTGATTTCTCACAAGTAAGTCTATGAGCTCATCAGCCGTAAAGTTCAATGTTCTCCAAGGCCTCCAGGAGTCATAATACTAAGCATATCCCATATCCCCCAACATCACCCCAGGGTCGCTCTCATTACTTAATATACTTACTTTAGGCAGCGACTTCAAGTGTGCACTCACCTGCTTATTAATACCTCTATCTGTTGCAATTTGACTACCTAGGTAGGTATGCTTATTAAAGTTAAGGTAGGATTCATTCGATCGTCACTAGTAGCTCTACCATCTAGTCTAAGCATTAGTCCTCAATTAGACTATCGTCAATCGGAATGTCGTGATTAGCGATACATAACACCAATCCAATTGAGACGTTGAGAGGGACATCGACGAAGATGAACGGGAAGTATTAACACTAACTTCGCCTATTACCGTCCTCTCTTCCGAGGATGCGAGCCGATCACATCCCGCGGCGGGGTATACGCCAGCTTGAACGACTATCATGCATGCAACTGGAGACAAACCGGAGCCAGTATAAATGGCCGATTTGGCCGACTTTATCAACATGCATTCGCCTATCTCCTTTTGCACATCACGAATTACATAGCACCTAGAAAGTCGGGAAGAGAAAATAAGCTATGTTGCTCAACGCCGCAGAAGTTGCCAAGCACAACACGACGTCCTCGTGCTGGATTGTCATCCACGGCAAGGTGTACGACGTGACGCCGTATCTAGAGCAGCATCCCGGCGGCGCTGCGATTTTAGTGAAACAGGGCGGGCGAGTACGTTGCGGCTACGTTACTACGCCAGACAATCTCATCTAAGACTTGTCTTCCTCTCCCTTCCGTACTAATGCTAAGCGCGAGTAAGTAGGACGCCACGCCCGAATTCCGCAAGGTGCATTCCCCGGATGTCTTGGAAAATCTGCCCAAAGGGAGCTTTAAGGGGGAATTGGACCCCGCAGCGCTCGCCTCGCTAGCCACCACCACCGCACCATCAACCCCAACCTCGGCTCCAAATTCAGACCTGCCGTCATCGTCATCGTTATTGTCATCGTCCCCGTCCTCATTCCCGTCCTCATCGCTAGCAGGGGCCGGTACCCCGCCCGGCCCCCCGCATATCGCGCACTGCGTGACGGCTCCGGACTTCGAGGCGGCGGCAAAGGGTGTGCTCTCGCACAACGCGCTATCGTACGTCTCGAGCTCCGCCAACTCGGGCTTGTCCTTGCAAGGTAACCTGTCCTCGTGGTCGCGAGTCAGCTTCCGTCCGCGCGTACTACGCAATGTCGCCCGCGTGTTGCCGAAGTCCAGTATCCTGGGCTTCGCCTCGCCCTTCCCGTTCTATGCGTCAGCTATGGGCCAGCTCGGGCGCTCGCACCCCGGCGGCGAGCTCGAATTCGTGCGTGGCCTAGCGCGCCGCGGCGCCCACGGGCTTATCAGCACGGTATCCACCATGACAACCGAAGAAATCGCCGCGGCGTTCAAAGACGAGCAGCGGAAGCTCGCAGAGGCCACCACCACCACCATCACTACCCCTTCTTCTAGTAGTAGCGGAGAAGACGCCGCGGCGTTCCCCCCTTCGCAGCTGCACTTCCAGCTCTATTGCCATAAGGACCGCGACGTGACGCTAGCGCGCATCCGCCGTGCCAAGGCCGCCGGCTTCCGCAGCCTGTGGGTGACGGTCGACACGCCGGTGCTGGGCAAGCGGACGTCGGACCGGCGGATCCAGGTGTCGGAGGCGCTGGAGATCGGGCTAGAGCAGTCGGCCGAGCAGGCCGGTTTCGGCTGGCGCAGCCACGCCCCCGCCGGCGACTTCCAGCCCGCGCTATCGTGGACAGACCTCGCGTGGATCAGGGAGGAGTGGGGAGATGGGCCGCTGGTGTTGAAGGGGGTGCAGTGCGCGGAGGATGTGCGGCTCGCGCTGCAGTATGGGTGTCAAGGTGTGGTTTTGAGTAACCATGGCGGTAGGCAGGCGCATACTGCGCCGGATGCGCTGACTACGCTGCTAGAGATTAGGACGTACTACCCCGAGGTCCTGGGGAAGCTGGAGATCCTCGTTGATGGCGGACTGCGCGACGGCGCCGATGTGCTAAAGGCTATTTGCCTAGGCGCTACAGCTGTGGGCGTGGGTCGGCCGTTCTTTTATGCGCTTGCGACGTATGGGTCTAGAGGCATAGAAAGATGCATTGATAGTATGTTTCCTTTGACATTTTCCAATAGCCTATTTTTCTGGATGTTGCATGCTAATATGAATACATTATAGTTCTTGCGGAAGAGCTTGCCAGTGGTATGAGGCTCGTCGGTATCGCGTCCCTAGACGAGGCGCAGCCCGAGAGAGTTAATGCAAGTCGTCTACATAATGAAATGTGGCGTCCAGAAAAGAGTCGTCTGTAAGCGCCGCCATACACCATGTTGATTATGGCATGATCTTCGGCTGTACAGCTATCCCAGAATTTACATATCAAATATGGTAGCATGTCAGCACGTTTACGTTGTAGCATGTAGCTTACTCTAGCTATAGACGAGATATGAGGACGGTATTTCTCCCTTAGTACGTGAGCCTTGGCAGCTTAATTGGTCACCTTCCACAGCGTGCGGGATTCTTAAAGCCCTAGTGATATTAATAATAAACGAGAAGTTTTCTCACCCGTAAACTCGGGTCGTGGCTCTACGATTACGCTGAGGACAAGACGTTGAACTACGAGGTGAATGTAAGAAGGTTGACAAGTTGAAATGGTCAGGCGATGATGCAGTAAAACCACCATGGTTACCGCCATTGACTACACCGTCGGCTAGGCCCACTACTCCGGATTGAAATAATTTGGGCCGACGTCTAGTTCGGGGTTTTCGGTGGCGCTACGATTATTCAAGGCGATCGGGGCGGACTTCGGGAAATATTACCATTTTAATTCCCTTGTTGCACTCGCTTTTTGGTCCCAACACAAGAAGGTTTCGAAATTTTGCGACAAATTGTCTCGCAAAAGTCTATGTCAAGGAGACTGCTTTCCAGACATTGCGATCATACAACGTGCACTCAACTTCGGTCAACTTCGCTTTTGAAATTGACAGCATTATTATAAGGGCATCTTACTGTATTTTGAAGGCAAGATAACAAATATCCTAACTAGCACTCGTTCGCGTTGTACGAGAGCATAATATGGACTGATCGCCGGAGAGAAGTATCGGCAATGAGACGCAGACACACCACGGGGTGATTCAATGATTAACGATCGGTGACGGCCGCCGTAGATTCGCATATCGACACGAGTCACATATCAGATCGACCAGGCGCAGGGTCGCGACAAAGAAAACGTTGGAACACGGAACATTGGTCTCCTTTAATATCGTCACCCCATAAGCAGAAATCGTGTAAGCACTTACAAACGGGCCGAAAGCAACCCCAGTGGGCTGAGCTTCTGTGGTTGCGATATGCGTCTAATTGGACCACTGTATCTTGTCCATTTCACCAGAAGAGCTTCTAGAAGCCTGTCAGAAGCTCAGTCACTTGCAAACAATCCGCATTGGCTCTGGGCATTTTGGTATTATATGGTATATACCTAAGCGACATATGGTAGCAGTAGGCAGCGACGGGGGGATATCCCAAGGTCTTACGGAGAAATACAGGTATTAGGGGATGGCGACAGATATGGGGTTCCTTGACGTTATTCAAGGCTAACTAGGCCTTATACTATTACGGCGTTTGTGTTCCCCAACTTGTAAAGGAGATGATCTAGTGAGTAGGCTATCGCGATTGATGCGAACAAACGGTAGTAGTTTTTGAAAAGGCGCGATCCTATTAATGAGCTTATGCTGATACTGCCAGCTGCCATTTATGAAAGCGCGTTCAAAAAATATACCATGCTTTATGACAACCTCCTGCCTAGGTACTTGATGCATAATTCACCATGTCAGCACGATAATAACACAGGCTAATGATAAGCTGCACCTTACAGCGCGGTACTACGATGGTACAGTGGCGTAACCATCTTGATGGTGCTTGGCATGCTGTATTTCCACACTAATGGGGTTAAGATCGTAGGTAGCATCGAACGCACGTACAATACGTTCCCCAACCAGGTAGGTAGCAGTCTGGCAGTTTGTACCACCATAATGGGAAGAGGGGAAAACAAAAGAGAAAAAGCAGGTAAAGGGTCTTATATCAGGTAAGGTTCACCTGAGGTAGACAGGAGACCTGAGGTTGACGGTGCTTCTCATCAACCAGCATCTCCCACTTCGCGTTGCATAAAAATTTTTATTTTTCAACCATTACCATAGTATCGCGTTTAGTTCATCCTTATCAAGGTAGCCTTTTTTCTCTGTCTTTCCTTCCGATGACCGCGAAGTGGTCAAGTCTACGTAGTTTTTCCGTCATGTCCTCCGACACGAGCCGCGACGGTGTCGAAGCCGCTCAAGACAAACCCCCTGTCGAAGAGAAGCTAGTGAACCATGGCATCGAAGAGAAGATCCCGAACCCTGCTGTTGAAGAAAAGATACCGAATGAATCAGCTGTCGCTGCGGTTACTCCAGGTTCCGGGTCGGATACAGATGAAGTTCTGAGAGGCCCCAACGGCGAAGAGTACCCCACGAAAGAAGAGCTCGACACCCTTCGCCGCGTCAAGGGGCCAATCAACTGGATCATCTACACCATCGCCTTCGTTGAGCTCTGCGAACGATTCGCATACTACGGAACAACTGCCGTCTGTACGTCTCAAATGTTTCTGGGCTGCGCAATGCCCGCATCTAATTTATTTTTGATAGTCGTCAACTTCATTTCCGAGCCTCTTCCTCCAGGTTCTACCACTGGCGCGGGGGGCACCGACCTGCAGGCCGGAGCTCTTAACAAGGGCCAGCAAGCCTCCACCGGCTTGGTTCTGTTCAACAACTTCTGGTCTTATGTGATGCCTCTTCTCGGTAAGCACATACGGTTCCAACAACTGGAATTACTGATATTGAACTCCCCGAAAAACAGGTGGATGGATTTCTGACACCTACCTTGGTAAATATAAAACGATTCATATGGCCGTTCTATTAGCCATGCTGGGACACATCATCCTTATCGTATCGGCCTTGCCACCTGTACTAGCCAACCCGAACGGTGCGCTGGGCTGCTTCTCCATCGGCCTCATCTTTTTTGGTATCGGAGTGGGCTTCTTCAAGGTAACCCGAATACTACCTAGCCATAACCTTAATGCTAACCTGTGAGTAACCCGGATAGGCCAATATAAGCCCCATGATAGCAGAACAATACGAACGCCAGCAGCCGAGGGCCATAATCAAGGTCCTAGATAGTGGCGAACGCGTCGTCGTCGACCCCGTCCTAACCATCTCGGTTATCTATATGCGCTACTATTTCTTCATCAACGTAGGATCCCTCGTTGGATCAATCGCCATGGTGTATGCCGAGAAATACGTAGGCTTCTGGCTTTCGTTCGTCCTGCCCACGGCTCTCTTTATTTTCTGTCCCTTCCTCTTGCTTGCGTTCAAGAACAAGTACACGCGTAACCCGCCAACAGGCTCGGTGCTCGGAAAGGCTATTGGCTTGATTGGTCTATCGATGAGGGGCCGCTGGTCTCTCAACCCGATCACTACTATCAAGAATATGCGCGAACCGGGCTTCTTCGAGAGGGTCAAGCCCAGCAACATCCCCGAGGCTGAGCGCCCAGTTTGGATGACATTTGATGACAACTGGGTCGATGAAGTGCGCCGTGGCTGGAAAGCCTGTTCGGTTTTTCTTTGGTTCCCTTTGTACTGGTTGGCATACAATCAGTTGAATGGTAACCTGGTTTCGCAAGCCTCCACCATGATCCTCAAAGGTGTGCCCAACGACGTTGTAAACAACCTGGACCCTATTGCCTTGTTGATATTTATCCCTATTGTCGATAAATTCATCTACCCTGCTCTGAGACGTGCCCACATCAACCTTACGCCTATCAAGAAGGTGACTCTCGGGTTCGCCCTCTCCACCGTTTCTATGGTGGTTGCGGCAGTGATTCAGCATGTGAGTATACAAATAATGTCGTGTCGGCATCTTTTCCCTTATATTTCAGAATACTCAAGTGTCTCAAAGTGAACACTGTCTCGAAGCCTCTTGATATATCTATCCACCATATTGATTTCTAGAATGTAAAGAGAAAAATGCTAACAAGACATGTTTAATGGAATCAGTATATTTATATGCAGTCCCCGTGCAGAGAAATCTCCGGCTACGGATACATCGACGGCTGCCGAGACGCTCTCGGACTGCCGGCCGACGCGCCCGAGTCGGCCTACAAGCCGCCGCTAACGGTGTGGATCCAGACGCCGGCGTACATCACCATCGCATTCGCGGAGATCTGCTCATCGATCACGGGACTCGAGTACGCGTTCACGAAGGCGCCCAAAAATATGCGGGGCTTCATCACGGGCGTCTTCTGGTTCTCGCAGGCCTTCTCGGCGGCCATCAGCCAGGCCTTCGTGCCCTTGGCCGTCGACCCGTACCTAGTGTGGCTATACGTGACCATCGCTATCCTCTCGGCTCTAGGTGGGGTTGGCTTCTGGTTCAACTTCGCCAAGCTCGACCGCGAGGAGGAGGCCCTCAACGCCCTACCCGACAGCTTATTTAAGGGAAGCCGAAACCAGGGTGAAGATTTCGCGGCGCTTGAGGCTCAAAAAGCTGAGCAGGAGAAGATCCGACACGCGCAGGGATTAGATAAAAACCCTGTGATCGACTCTTGAGAGGCACATCCGTAAGGTGGATTCGGTGTTTAATTGTGCGCACGGGTTTGGGTAAAGGTGCTAGGTACTTAGGGTAGGTAAGGTACCAGTCACAGAGTAGATCATCTATTCTTTGAGCCATATCGATAACCTTCTAATCTTTAGGTGGCTGCCAACCGGTGGAGATGACTCCATTTTACAATACCTCATAATGGATTGGGGTCCTAGAAATGGCGACTGTCACTGTGGCGTTGACAGAGCTACGGAACCCGCAGGATACCCTATATGTGCGGATTGAATATTAATAGAAAAGTATATTGCATATTACCATTCGTTATAGCTTGTAAGCTGTGGTAAATCAATTGGGGAATTTCTTCAGGCCCAGCGTGGTAAAAGCCCCAAGGGGATTGATCATCTATGTAAATTACTTGGTATATCAGTTTTAGTGTAACCTTTCCTTACCTAGGAGGTAGGTACCTACCCATCGCTTCATGTGTTCTTGCATCAAGTCGCGTTTTTTTTTTTTTTTTTTTTTTTGGGGGGGGGGGGGGGGGGAAAGAAAAAAAATAATAAAAAAAAATATTAAAATTATAAAAATCAAAAAAAGGACAACCAAAAAAAAAAA
>MU376225.1:76034-104818 GCA_022495205.1 Hypoxylon sp. FL1150 | reverse complement strand
GGGGTATCGCATTAAGAGGAAGACTAAGTGCTTTCGATTATATGATGGACCTCAGGGCTCAGCCCATGGGGTTACCATTGATTTAATCTTAGAATCCTTCATTGTCTGCAAAGACATAGTTAGAGGGGCAACTGGTGGACAATCCGATGGTATCTTTAGGATCTAGAACCTCGTCAAATTACCTGTGCTTTGGAGGTGTCTTTTAATTAGCCTGTTTAGGATTATGCTTGGTTGAAAGCGACATGCTTGCTATATACAAGATGGGGGCATTGGCAATGTTGCGACTTGGACTTGGTGGTTTGGGAACGACGAGCTAGCCGCCAAGCCAGTTACGTCCAACCTCGCCACCGCTACCATCTTCACGAAGGAATTCCATCCAGGCGTCATCTCCCATCACTAAGTCAGCCGCCTCCAGAGGCGTGACGTTTGGCCACATCATGCTGTAGATATGGTTAATCTGTGTCTGTGGGCTATCTGCAATGGGCTCATTCATGTTTATGTTGACTTCTTCGGAGACCGCATTAGCTCTGAGCTCGCCAGGATGCTCGTTTTCATAGCCGTGTATTGGCGGTTGATCATGGAGTGTTGTGGATGAAGGTCTCGGGATGGTGGCAGCGGCTCCTGGCTCCAGATATCTACTGCAGAGCTCTGAAATGACCTGGTGACAGCGGCCCGCGCTAGGGTTTACCGATGCAAGACCCGCGATGGTGCGAAGCGTTATGGCAATTTGATGCCGCCATTGACTGGCTTGCGTGCTGTACGGTCCGTTGCGGAGGCAAATACATGGGATGAGCGCCGCTTGAAAGAGGAAGTATCTAATAACCGAATAACCATCAGCGTAGGTCTTCATATCAAGCCAGGGATATCACTCACAGAGCGTACCAGCTAGCCACGCGGCTATGCTCATTACCTTCCCAGTATGCCGCGATTGACGATATAGTACGTTGAGCTTCATCCAGACAGGTCTCGTATGCTTCGAGACTGGCGGCTGACGAGTCCTCTTGTCGTCCATCTCGACTATTAAGTGCCTGTCGAATGACAAATGGCCGATACATGATGATCCTGAAATTACGGAACCGCCACTGCATAACTGAGTGGGAGAGTTTGAACTTCAATGGTACGGTGGCCGTCTCTGAGAAATAAGACGGGATACTTCGGATCCAAGGTACCAGGTGCTCGGCGTCTAGGCGAAGGAGTTCTTCCGCTGTTGGGAACGGCTTAGAGATGACGCGATTATATATAGAAATCGTCGCGATGTGGAAGCTTGCTTGTGTTCGAACGGCTGTGTAGGGTGTGATATCAAAGCTTTCGGGGGGGTAGTTTTGTGACCTGGTAGTGAGCTCCTTTTTGTGAATTAGTGTAGGGGTTCGGCGAAGAGGAGTGGTCGATAGATAGACTTACTCGATCATTAACATTCATGGGAAGGGATACATCTACACCTTCAAAGGGCCATGATGATGGCCTGCTAAAGGTGACTGTAGCGCCCACCTCAAAGACACAGAGAGTCCACCAGACTCTCCTCCGCATTTCCATATTTAATGGAGAGATACTCCACCCTTGAAACTCTTTATGTAGACCTAACCCCATTGCCATTCTTACAGCCAGTCCCAAGTAATTATAGCCTGAGTTCGGCTTGTTGCGCTTCTGTTGGTAATTCGATATTAGGGTAAAGGCTTGGACAAGAGTCATGTTGCCGACTTCTAACAAATTGAACGACATCATTGACCTAGCCTGGGCAAAGAGGGGCAAATCGAAGTTCGAAATTCGCGTATCCGCGCTGAAGACCCCGATGGCCGCGACCACGTACGCGAGAACGAGCCATGAGTTTCCATCAGGTCTGGGTATGACCTCCGAATACTGGGCTCGGAAGGTTGGCTCATGGATAATCGGGTAGCTGACATGGTAGACTCTAAAGTAGGCATCGATCATCGCATCCGTAATGTGCTTATTTGGATTTGGTTGTTCTAAGAGGGGAAACTTCATAATAGGTTTATGAGCCGTGGCCAGAGAGCTACTTCTCCTTCTTGCGGGTTCGAGTATTCGGAGGAGAGCGGCTCCGGATGCGACGCCTAGATACCCACCTTCTCCTTCATCGACAGAAAGCGAGGCCATGCCATCTGATATCCCCGGTCCGTCATCTTCGGTCGACCCGGTAGTAGTGCCTTGGGAGGTAGGAGAGTTGAGGAATGTGTCCCGCTCATCCCAATCGAGATCATGTGTGGCTGGAGGACTCTCCAGCACCGTATTCTGACTTCCCGACGACCTCTGATGCATTCTAGAAAAGGGAGTCAATAGTAGTCTATCATCTCGATGTCTTGTGCTGTTTCGCTCTTCAGATGGCGCTATCCAATTCTCAGCCGCCGCATTACTTGGTTGGCGAGGAGTGTTAAAGCTAGCCGTTTGCGTACTCGTGGGGTGCAAAGGCCGGGCTAAGCTCCGGTTGTCGGGTATCTCTGCAGCTGGTGTTTGGTCGTTAAGCTCGGCAAAGTCAAATGTATTACCACCAAATTCTTCAGCCGATCTTCTCGCCTCGCCGCCATTCCGCGATGAAGGTAGAAGAGCTCGCAGCTGCCTCACTTGGGCTTCGGATCTCTCCAGTCTCTCTTCCACCTCGGTCAGGTATCTATGCAGTGGCTTGTCAGTAACCTCAGACTTCTCATCGACTGTCTCCATTAGAACCCACTTCCGAGTGAGCGGAGTCCGCGAGTGCTTCTGATAGAGGCAATGGCGACGATATCTCGCGCAAAGATTACATGTCGGCAAGTTTCTATCGCATCTTGCTTTCCTCCTGTGACATTCCTTACAGGCCTGCTCGGCCACGCCAAGTCCCGTATGTGGGGTTGGTAATTCCCGGCCTCTTGGTCCCGCTAAGGGGTTTGAGTCTGCGGCGGTTGTGGGCGGAGTTCCATGTGACATGATGGGCAGAACAAGGCAAGAATGATAGATTTCTATGCCATGCCCTTTGCGGCGCCTGCCGATGGCTGGGGTAGGATCATCAAGGTGTTTAGAACAGGGTGGAGATGAGGAGTTAAGTTTTGGAGAATTCTCAATCCCCGCCCATACACTAATGATACTTACTAGGTTAGCCCCTTTAATCCTCCTTCCACATCGCGCTCCACAATAGAACGCTTCGTATAAATTTTTAGGGGGTAGAGTATCATCTGTCCATTGAGTTAGGTACGTATAAATTTCCGGGCCAAGATGTTCACTCTATATATTCTTTTTGCGTCTTGCTATTCTCTTCTTGCCCTTCGCTTCGTACTCTGCTATTTTTACTATTCTTGCTGTTCTTACTGTTCTTATTGCTCTGTTTATTCTTATTACTATTAATGTTGTATGAGTTCTTTATTTAGGTAAGTAAATACCTATTTCATAATTACCCAAGCTAAGATATCAGCTGTACTTACCTAGAATCAGGGCCTATGGCTGCTATAATCCTATTGACACCACTGGACACTTATACAAATGTGCATGTTTTCTGGTCCTGACCTTCTGGACTTTTCTTTTCCTGAGAAAACTAAAGCGAATTAATTCGTCTCTCCTGAATACTCCTTACTATAAATGTTAAACCTATCTAAGCATCCCATGACCGTCTTCAAACTTTGTCATGGTGAGTAATGTCGTGTGCCACCATCTCGCTCTCCATAATCTTAGCGTCCACCAGAGCCTCATCCGCCTCCGGACCGTCGAATAAAACCGCAATCTCTTCCAAAGAGTGCCCCTTAGTCTCGGGAAATAGAACCCACGTAACCGCGAGGAATACAGCCAGCAGGCAGCAGAACACGATATAGTATTTCCAGCCAATATTCTCCATTCCAACCGGATTCACAAACGCCTGGATAGTCAATGAAACGTAGATCGCCATCAACTCCAATGCGATTCCCTTGGACCGTAGGGTGTAGGTAAATATCTCGGTCGGGTACCCTAAAAGTAACGGCGTGCATGCGATGTCGTAGTGGAAGAAGAAAGCAAACAGACAAACCACCACTACAATTCCCGCAGGCTTCGAGCCAGTGTCGGAATTCACAGCAGAGCACGCAGTCCAAACAATGTAGCTGATAAGCATTCCAACGCCGCTCCACAGGAACAGGGTTCGCCGTCCAAGGCGGTCGACCAAGATAGCTGCCGATAGTGCCGCGCCGAAGTTGAAGATTTGCAATAGACCATTGATGAGAGTCTGCGTGAACGTATCGGTGATACCGACGGTGTCAAGGACCAATGTCAAGTAATAGCTCACGACACCGATTCCGTTCCACTGCGCAAAAGCTCCGACGCATACGGCGATGAGCGTGCGCTTTCGGTTTCCGGGGGTAGAGAACAGGGCACCCCAGCCAACTTTCTCGGCCGACTTTTCTCTCTGTATCGTGCTCACGATTTCAGCTAGCTCGCGGGTAACAAGAGGAGTGTGTCCCTCATTAGTCGCGTTAACCACACCGGAATGGTAGTATGATAGAATGGCGGCAGCTTCGGGAGCTCGGTCTTGGGCAACGAGCCACCTGGGTGATTCGGGAACCCAGTAAAAGAAGATGAGTTGTATAATTGGGTATCCGGCCTGGAGAATAGTAGGAGTTCGCCAAGACCAATCACTTTCGTAGTTTTGACATCCGAAGGTCGTCCATGATGCCAGGATAGCCCCTGTGATGATTGTGAGCGATGTGTTACTAGAATCATACCCGAACGGTACTAAGAGCTTACCGAGATAGTACATTGTCCAAAATGCGCTCGTATATTTCCCACGGTGCAAAGGAAATGCAAGTTCGGCGATAAGCATAGGGCTAGGCTGAACGACAAACATTCCGCCAAATCCAACAATGAGTCTCGCTATGACGAACATGGGATAGTTGATCGACGCGCCCTGGATGATAGTCGCGGCAATGATCAGAAGGATTCCCGTCAGGAGAACAGGTTTACGACCGAATCGATCCGAGAGATTTCCGACGAAGGGCAAAGCTAGAACGGAACCGATAGATTGAGCGGCGTTTACGAGACCGAGAGTCGCTCCGGTCGGGCTTCCGAAATAATTGTTCCATTGCGGGAGCGACTGAAGACCATTCATGAGGGAGCCTTTGGAAACGGTTAGTTAAGATACTCGCAATTCGCATATGTGTCGACGAACCATCATAGCCGGACACTGCTGACGAGAGCAATGGCACAAGAAGCAACAGATTGAGACGAAGTAAATGGCGTTGCTGAAACCACCACTTGTTCGTCTGCGGGAGAACCTCAGCAAGAGCTGATCCGACAATATCGGCGTCCTTCATACTGATAGGCTGAACGGGTATAAACAACAGTATGTGACTTGCACCTGGGAGTAATAGAACCGGCTGAGGGCCTCAGTCGATAAAAGAATGAGTCAATGAATGATATGAAGGCTGAAGACATCGAAATGGGGATGCACCACTTATATAACCTAAAATTAGGTATTCATTGTTAGGATACCGATGATGCGGATCAGGTACACAAGGCGCTGGAGCGGGTGGGGACTGATTAGCGGATATTCCGGGGAAACCCAAGCAACATTGTTGGAGAACCTGGGGGACCCTGGGGTTCGAGTACAATAGTGGAGGTTTCGGTAGTAAGGCATTGTGAGGGACAATGCTACAAGACCAAGGCCAGGTTCAGGAAAATCTAGAGCTTGGATGTAGCGTTCAAGGCCATCCCCTTTCGGATTAGGTGTGGTGGAGTCACGGACGTCTGTCGCCCTCACTTATGGCTCAGCTCGCTAACTACGTGGGTCAAGAGGACAAAGACGCGTCAGAGTCAGGTGAATGTTTTTCGGTGTGTATACACGGGTAAGAAAGGCCTCTGAGACAAAACCGAGAGTGCTGATAATATCGATCATCGAGGAAAGGAGGCAATAGCACGAGACTAGGGATCCATTTAACTAGAACAACATATCATAGCAATGGGTTCCAAAGTAGAATAGATGCTACAACGCTAAGATCATCATCGAACGATGACTTCTAAATCTAGTCGAGCTATGTTTTAGAATGGTGATTGAGGTCTCTTTATGAAGTTTCAAGTTTCTGACTATAGGGACTTTGCTATGTCTACCTAGCAGTATATCCACCGTCGACAACGAAATCAGCGCCTGTGGTGTACGAACTGGCATCACTTGCAAGGTACAGGTATACACCCTTCAGCTCTCTCGGGTCAGCGTCACGCTTCAAGGGCGTAAGGCTAAACCACTCCTCCTTCATTTCAAACGGGCAATCACCAGAGATAGATGTGTCGATATAACCTGGAGATACTGAGTTGATCCGACCTCCCCACTTAGCCCACTCCACCGAAAGCGACTTTGCCAGGTGAATCTAGTAGTAGGATTAGTATCATATTAATCTATAATCAGTAGGAGTTAGATGACTTACACATCCAGCCTTGGCGGCGTTGTAGCAGCTCTGCTCCTGGGGAACGTTCGCCGCATGGCCACTCATCGACGCCGTGATGATAGCAACGCCGCGCTTCTGCTGACGGAACACCAGTCCGGCGGCACGTACAGAATAGTAGGCACCGTCGAAGTCCACAGCACGAACTCGATTCCAGTCTTCGACCTTGTCGTCAAGACCACCGGCCTTGGACGGCACGCCAGCATTGGCAATCATTACATCCAGCCTGCCGAAGTCTTGGACAGTTTGATTCACCGCCGCCTCAACTTCACTGTACTGAGTTACATCGACCTTGTAGGTCTTTGTCTTGACACCAAAGTCGGCCGCAATCTTGGACGCGAGCTTGTCTGCCACCTGGGAGCTATGATACCATATCGAGAGCTGAAACAACAGGGTTAGACATAGGAAATGCTAGTAATTAATTAGTTAGGGAAGGTTAAATTGACTCACGTTGGCGCCCGCCTCGGCTAGGCCCCTGGCAATCTCATAGCCGATACCACCGGCGCCACCGGTGATGATGACTGTGCGTCCATCTAGTCTAAGTTGCCTGAACACACTATCCTCGATGGAAGGATTAGGGGCTCTGATGGATTTTCTCTCTCCGCTAGTTGCACTCATTTTGACGAATTGTGAGTTGATAATGATGATTGGAAGAAAGGAGTAATTTGGTGACTTCTCTTTCTGCACTCGACTGATGGTGCTTTACCCCTATAGCGTAGTAAAATGTGAGATCTATCGTGAAATAAACCTTTCCTATTCATCGTTGAACCTGGAAAGGCTAACTAAATACTGAATATTCCCTCCGAGGTCCCATCCATTAGTTCGGGGTATCAGTATGCAGTCCGAGTATGGTCCATAGCGGCTGAATGTCGCCCGGTCACAAGTTACCACTCCTGAATATGATATCTGGTTGTAGCGGACGCTACAGGGTGAACAGAAGTGGATACCGGGAACTTGTCACCCTCCTATCATGCCCCAATCATGTTCAGCCATGAGACTGCCATAGTAATCCATGTACTGAAATGACTGGTTCTTGTAAAAGTTCTCAAATAGTATACGCCTAGGTTTTTTTATGACTAGGGGCAAATTCACCATCGCAATGCTAACCTCGATGAGGTTGGTCCTGTAAACTATCAATCAACAAATCGTATCTCCCCTGGCTCTTCTCCATCACAAACTGCCCATTGACAAGATCATTCTCATCCGTCCTTTTCAAAGCAGCGTCCATCGTGGTCTCGATGCCGGCAGCCAGATGCCGTGCGGCGACCCTCTTCCTGGCCAGTTGCGGATCCACACTGACCAGCCATCTGTCGTCCACCAGTTCCGCAATCTCCCGCCATGGCTCTTCCTCACACAAGAGATAGTTGCCCTCGATGATACAAATCTCCACATCTTTGTCGATGGTAAGTCCACCCTCCACGGGATCTTTGATCGCGTGATCAAAAGTCGGCGCCAAGACGGTTTCACGCCCGGCCGCATTGCGAAGCTTGCGGACCAAGGCCACGATGCCCGCTCCGTCAAATGTCCAAGCTACACCTCGCCGGGCGATCGCTTCGGTCGCGTTTGGCAGTGCGCGCAGCGTGGCTAGCGAAAGATGAAAACCATCTGCTGAGATGACATTTGTTTTAGGATGCTCTGCTAGAGCATTGATACGCTTTAGCACTTGCAGCGCTATTGTTGTCTTTCCTGATCCTGGGGCGCCAGCAAGAGCAATTAGGAGGCGGGATGGAGAAGACGACGTATCAGTGTGACTGGCTGCATTTAGTTCGTCCCATTTGGCGAGCACTCTGTTCACGAGTGATTGATATGTCGATTCCATCTTGTGTCATGTATCGGTAACATGCATGTATCGAGTTGTATGGTGAAACTGTGTAGCCCCTATTAACAAAATTTAACTACTATGTACAGACATTTTGATTCCGTTCTTTAAGCAATTGAGGCTATCTTGAGCTCGTTACGCCACCTTGTGGTCGGACAACGCCCCGTGACGATCCCCCGATGGAGCGATGGAGTTCACCTGGCCGTCCGGACTCCTGTCAACCTCGCCCCGCAGTCTCCAATACCACTCGTGGGACCCCGCAAAGGAGCTATCGTCCGTGGCATTCATCTGCGGGGATCTTGATGTCAAGGATAAGAATGGGAGTCCAGTAACCTAGGTTAGTCCAAGAAACTAGTACCTTCAGCTTTCACGCAGGGGCATCAATCCATCTGTACCCAAAACGTCAAATGACCGCAAAAATGTCGGAAATCGTGAGTATTCCCCATGCTTCCTTCACCTTCACCCACCTTGGACATATTGATACATGCTTACACAGCATAGAACCCCGCGTTTGTACTTCAGTCCATCAAGAAAGTCTCGTTTGAGGACAGAGAGGTTCCCAAACTACGAGATGACTGGGATGTCCGTGTACACATCGAGCAGACGGGTATCTGTGGTAGTGATGTGCACTACTGGCAGCGAGGTCGCATCGGCGACTTCATCCTCGAGAGCCCGATAGTCCTCGGCCACGAAAGCTCCGGAACGGTGGTTGAGGTTGGCAGCAGGGTGAAGAATGTGCGGGTAGGCGACCGGGTGACCATTGAACCGGGCGTGCCCTGCCGAAGGTGTAATTATTGTCGCGCCGGCGCTTATAACCTCTGTCAAGATACGGTGTTCGCAGCAACTCCTCCGTGGGATGGCACATTGCAAAAGTATTACATCGTCGCCAGCGATTATTGTTACCCCTTGCCATCGCATCTCAACGCCGAAGACGGCGCACTCTGCGAGCCGGTTGCTGTAGCAGTACAGATCTGCAAAGTGGCTGGGTTGAAAGGTGGCCAGACGGTTTTGGTGTTGGGATGTGGCCCTATTGGTGTTCTGTGCCAAGCCGTCGCGAAGGCGTACGGAGCTGCCAAAGTCATCGGCGTCGACATTTCAAAGTCGCGATGCGAATTCGCGAAGGACTTCGCCGCGGATGGCGTCCACGTTGTAGAGAGGTCTTCGAACGAGGGAGTGGACCCAGTTGATGCTTCGAGAGCTCTGGGAGAGAAGATCGTCAAGGAATTCGGCCTGGGCGAAGGGGCTGACGTGGTCCTGGAATGCACGGGAGCAGAGCCGTGCATACAAGCCGGAATTTTCGCCGCCCGAAAAGGGGGTACTTACGTGCAAGCTGGAATGGGAAAGGAGGTAAGTTTTGCAACCCAAGTATTGCGGCATTCGTGTGTTAACCGGTGGCTGCATAGAACGTTGTCTTCCCAATCACTACGGCCTGCATCCGTGCGCTCAATATCAAGGGTTCAATCAGATATAGTACCGGCTGCTACCCAGAAGCAGTTGAGCTTATTGGTAGCGGAAAGATTAAGCCCAGTAAGCTCATCACACATAGGTTCCAGTTTGAACAAGCTGAGGAAGCGTTCGAGTTAGTTAAGGCGGGCGGAGAAAATACTCTCAAGGTTATCATTCAAGGAGTCAAGTAAGATTGTTATAGTTAATACACTATGATTCTCATCAATCATTCTTATCGCGTCTGTTGAATCTTATCGCATGATAGTTCTCATCAAGAGAGGTGAGGGAAAAGGGGGCTCCGTCAATTAATAAAGCGCGCTAGGATTATAGCGGACACATGGAGTACCAGGTAGATGAAAGCGCTCGAGGTAAAGACTGCTCCAATATATGCCTAGGTATTCTGCCGCAAGATAAATCATAAGAACAGTCCTCTTTCTACTTAGGTGATTTTTGATGCTTTTTCTCCTTTGATATTGCGCTATTGTCGTTGTTGACTGTTACCGGCTTGGGCGCTGTGATGATTGTACTTCCAAAAGGGAGATCTACGGTGCTTGCAGCTGGCCTCCAGTTGTGCCGCAGCTGTCGAGCACCCACCGGGTAGCAGCTGGAATGCAGCTGGAGAAGCTCCTACCAAAGTGCCTAGGTTTCAACCTAACCTAGGATATTGTATCGATTTTTTCTCTATGGTCGGTTTTACAGACTTATTTATCCTAATTAAGAATAAATCCAAGTCTACCAGTAATTAAAACGTATTTTCTCATAATAAAAGCTTAAAATAAAGAGATAGAGATATTAAAAATAAATTTAGAGAATAAATCTATTATGTATGTAACGGGCCCAATGGGGCCGGAATTGTCAAACAACAAGCCGCCGCGGCAGCGGTAGCTCGTTGTGAGACACGCCAAGCCACATTAGGGGGCAGCTGCAAGCGGCCCGGCTGCATTGAAGCTGTCAGATGGCCTACAGGTGTGTATCTCAGTCAAAACCTGCTGTTTGCCCTGGCGGGCGCAGCTTCACGTACTATTTTGAATTTTTAACAACGATGCCAGCTTCGTCAATTGCCTCTTCGCAAAATCATTAACCTAGAAATATAGCACTCGAACAGAACATGAATCTTTCAGAGAAACTACCAAATATGCGGCTGGACGCACGTCGCATGTGCGCTGGCGGAGAGGGTGACAGTCGTCCGCATTTCCGGACGGGGATCCGCGCTCGAACCTGTCAGGCGGAGTGGATCAACGAACCTGAAATTCCTCAAAGATGTTCTGGCCGGTTGCCAAGGCGGACCTTACCCTACGAGAGCCGAGCCGTGATTCAAGAGAGTCCTTCATCCTCGGAGTTTAAAGCTACTCCGCCCTTTATTCGTTCAAACCCCTGCACACAAAGTATTTCAAAGACCACTGACTTCAACTCCAGTCGTTTCGGGATTTCTTAAGTTTTCGCCGCCAAAAACCATTAATCCAAGATGGTTCTCTCTACACACCCCAACCCGTCTGCCCCGGTGCTAGCACACTTTTCTCTTGCCGGCAAGACGGCCTTGGTAACGGGCGGAACCCGCGGCATAGGACTGGAAGTTGCCAGGGGCCTTGCAGAGGCCGGATGTTCCGCCGTTGCTATAACGTACACCAGCACGGACCCAGTCGAAGCAGACAAGATTGCTGTCTCCATCTCGGCATCTGCTGAGGGCTCACCTAAAGTCGTCGCATACAAGTGCAATGTCAAGTCAAAGCAGGCCGTCACAGACACCGTCGAGCGCGCCGTCAAAGAACTCGGCGGCAAGCTGGATATCGTGGTCGCCAACGCAGGAATTGCAGATCATATCGCAGCTATAGACTACCCAGAGGACAAGTTCCGGGAGATACTCGACGTGAACTTTCACGGTGTATTCTTCACAGCTCAGGCGGCGGCCAAGGTCATGGAGCGACAGTGGAAGGCAGCAGGCGCAAAGAGCGGCGAGGGAAGAGGAAGTATCATCGTGACCGCCAGCGTCTCGGCCATCCTAGTCAACGTACCCCAAAGGCAGGCGGCGTACAATGCCAGCAAAGCAGGCGTCGTGCACCTAGCGAAGTCATTAGCAGTCGAGTGGACTGACTTTGCGAGGGTTAACTGCGTGTCTCCCGGCTTCATTGCTACAGACAGTATGTCTAGACAAACTCAATTTGACAAAACTCCCAAGCTAACTTCGCAGTGCTCTCGGTCCACCCAGAAGCGTGGAGGAAACAGTGGTTTCAAATGATCCCAGGCGGTCGATTGTGTGAGCCCGCTGAGCTGAAGGGGTCGTATGTCTTCTTAGCAAGTGATGCAAGCAGCTATATGACAGGTAAGGCCAGATCATAAACCAAGTCCGCAATAAAGAGAGTTCACCTGACAAGTGCATTATAGGCTCTAACCTGGTTATCGATGGAGGTTACACATTACCGTAAATCTTGGAGATAACAATCGCACCAAGTAGAGTAATAAATGAATAAACTTGAGGCTCATGAACCATGTGTTGTATCCCTATTGCAAAACGTTCAGATTGGTATTGTTCGCAGGACCCGAGTACTTTAATATATCAAATATTTTATGGCCCCCCTATCTAGTCCTACATCTAATTTGACCCCATTCTTTCTCTTTGAGGTTTAGAGTCAAATAAGCGGGTCTACTTTAGCGTGGTGTCTGCCTCGATGTTACGTAATGAATGATCAAAAGATCGGTCCAGTCAAGATGATAGAAACTAGTTAAAGTCGGTGCTGTGAAGACCTGACTTAGCGCAAAAGTAAGGGCCTCGCCGGGACTCGAACCCGGGGCCACTCGCAATTGGTGCTTTAGGGTTGACCCTAAGCGAGTATCATACCACTAGACCACGAGGCCCTCATGTGTACTGTTGTGTGTAGGTGCTGGAAGATAACCTTGCTAATTAGCGAAATATAGGTTAGTCGGGACAGAGGGTCTATCGTGTCCCCAAATCCATGGTTCAACTTGTCACTGCTCTCAACTGATAATGACATGTAATTAATCTGATAATCCAAATGCATCATGCGTCTCCAAAACAAAAGTAATCTCTATTGTAAAGCTATGAGGTTTGCACGAGATACCGACAAAGACAATGGATATGCTGTCCCCTCCTTATCCAATCCTCCTAAGCGGAAGAACACGTTAACACAGTCAGCCTCCTGCCTAAGAGGTCTCAACATCCATAGTCGATGAATTCTCGAAAATCGAGGGTGGGGGAGGATTTCGACTTCACATGTTTGATATTGATAACTTTTAGTCGTAGATAAACCACCTCACAGGTTGTGATGAGGGAGAAGGGGAATAGCAACGAGAAACCAATATCATGAAGAGAGATTGTGTGTGTGTCGACAAAAGGAGCAATGGGCGGACTTCTTCGGCAAGCTTCGATGTCGACTAATGCCCAAATTAAAATTTGATAGACAAGCTCGATTATACGTCGTGTATGGTTCGCATACCTAGCATTCTTCCTGTGCTAGTTCCAATTACGGTGCGTAAGTACCACAGTAAGGGCAATCCCGTCCCGAGAAGACCCATTGGACCTTGCCCTTTTCTGCGCAGACCTTGCAGCGCACACCTGGGGCCTGTCATGAAGTTATTTAGTAATTTATAAATTATAGTTGAAATACATAATACAGGAAACTTACCTTTCCTCTGTGGTTAGGGTCTCCTTTCTGTTGGGTGTTGCTGGAACCTCCGGAGGTTGAGGAGTCGATCTTGCCCGACTCCTTGCCCTGGTCGTTTGAATATCCGCCTTGGGACGACATTGTTGCTGGTATCTCGCTCAAGGATTTTGGAGGTCGTAGTATGTATGATGTATATGGTGAGGTATGCTGTGGTGAATTGGGTTGGTAAGTAGGTAGAGATTGGCAGTGAAAATCGGAAAAGAACTGAAAATGTTCTTGGGTTTAAGTAGTTCTGCATTTTGGGCTTGGCTTCGGGCTATGTATCACTGTCGGGTAGCAAGCAATCTCAGTGCGTACAAGATGGTTTTGTTGTTACTATCATACTATACGCACTTTTTATTAGTCAGTGGTGTTATCTTGAGCCATAGCAATCTCCTACTCCTAGGATTAAATATCAATCCTATATCGAGCAAGTCCTAGTAAAGTGTTTCCAGGTTCTTACCATTGCTTAATGTCTGAGTTATACTTGTACCACATTTTTTCAGGTATTAACGGGGATGGGTGGAGCAAACATAATGTATGGAATTCAAATCATGGAAAAGAGTAGGTTGATGTCCCATGAAACAATTAATAAAAGGGCGTGAGTACTGGCTTCTGTGGAACTATCCGCTCCCGGCCCGAGTCTTGATTGTGTCAGTGAGCTTACCTATATAAGACTTTGATCCTTTTCATCCCCGTGGACGTGTGGGCTTCAATAACTCAGGTTCACCGAGAGATAACCAATGTACATGCGTCAGAGCAATCATTTTATATCCAACGTAATATCATCGTGGCCCTGTGTGATTTTTTGTACCTGTGTCTTACTAAAATATGCGATAAATAATACTCAATTTACAGGGCAAGAAGGTGTGCCCGTGAAAGAACCAAACGCTACGTTGTTTTCATCATCCGCTCATGACTTATCTCAAAATAGTCTGTATCATTTCCTGAAAGTTTGTTAAGTTACACTAAGTCTGGTATTTGTCTTCCCATCAATGTGACACAAGAGGAAGCATAATATCCCACTTTATCTTTTGTCGCTTTCGCCAGGCCTAATCAAGGCGTTGCTTATGGAAGATCTAACTATTGTCTATGATACCCACCAAGTATACTAGTGAGGTTATCAAAACTAAATATATTGGCCAAAACTTCGAACTCGATTAAAAGAGACTGAGCATGTGAAGAATGGCAGTCATATCACCCAGAAGTAGGTATGCAAGTAATGGTTATATGCAGCAGGCACTGAGTCATCTTTGCTCCATCAGTCAGATTTGCCATTGTCAGGGAGTAACGCATACCAACGCGATTCTCATATGGCCACGTCAAACAGAGAGTGCCAGTTGTAATGGACGATGCTTACCAGAAGCGATTCTGCACCTCGGAGGCCACTTGGGCTTACATGAATTGGCCGCTCAATTGCCGGCATTTTCTTAGAATGGGTGGAATGGTAGGAAACTGTCACTAACAACAGGAGTCCTCCTTTCAGGGGGTGGTGTTTGGTCCTAGAAGGCCGCCTATCACTCTTAGCACTCTATTTAGGGGTCACGCACCATCTTTCGCACAAATATATAGACATTGAGGAACAGGTATGGTTGTCTGGCAGCTGCTCGGCATCAATAACATCGAGGCTATTACGCAATTCGCAAATTTCATACAAGTCGGATTGCTAAAGAGCAATGGAGTATTTTGCGGGGTGAGTAAAGCTGTTTTCGAAGGGCTGTTTAGCACTCACAGAGAAAAGAACGACGGACTTTGTGAGTGTTCCATTTCGCATCTTATCCGTCATCGCCAACCGCCATTGCTAGATAGTCCTCTTGTATAAACAGCTCCTGAGGCAGACGAGTACTACCTCCAGGACGTCTGCATACCTTAGGTAGCTATCGCGTGCCTTTTATCTGTTTATGACGGCCTATCAATAAGATCCTCTCTGTTAAGATACGCAGTTACGAAGAGGATGCTGCTTGCCTTGAGCGCCAGAAAGCAAAGATTTGGAATTCCTTGCAGAGAGCTTACTTGACTCTAATATAGTAGGTAAGGGTTGAAATGCCAATGACTGAATACCTATATAGGTATTTGTTGTTAGAACATAATTCCGGGCTACGGAGGTTTCGTATAGGTTTTCTCGTCACTCGATCGCGACTTCGATTATGGGCAAGTCACCTCATAAGAATATTATCTTTCATCTTCTCATTTCTAGCTACAAGAGTCCTTGTATCACCTTAATATTGTCAAAACATTATATTAAAACAATTTACGAACAGATATAATTTCTCACCTGCCCATCCGCTCACACTTTCTCCCGACTTGAATGACTTTCAAGGGTCTCTGAGATAATTTGGCAACAATTGACGATCTCGAGAATTGGTGCTCTGGTACAGGGCGACATGGGTTGCCATTTCATTCAATTTCTTGTAGCCTATCCCATGGAGGGGCACGCCCACTGTCTTACTGGGTCTTACAGTAACTTCTTGCACTGTAGACTTCATGTAATGTTTATAAGAGCTCGGTAAATTTGCTCGTAGTGCAGGTCTGGATTGCACTGAGCTTGACGACGCAGGGCGTGGATGTTGGTCGGTGGGGGCAGCGGAAGGCTTTCCTGACTTAAGCTTGAAGCAATCCATACTTGTAGCACGTAGAGCGTTGCGATTTAAGCAGAAAATCCCACGAACTCAGATCGTATCTTAATTACTTGATTAGACAACTTGATGTAGCGTTTCTTGATTATGGTTGCAAATCGACAATGACGTTAGATGATGTCCATTCTGCCTGTACACGGTCGAGTCTGATTGTGAACAGGCATACTTGATTCAGCTCTTGATTTGAATAGGCTGGGGAAACTCCGGAGGTTATAATTCAACAGCTTTGTAGCAGACTCCATGTCTGTTTATTTGTGTTATGGTACGCTGATTGATCAGGCGTCATGATCCATGGCTTAGCTGTTTCATAGCTGCAGCTTTGCGAGATATCAATAGGGTATCTTAACTCTCTAGCAACTCCATCGCTCTTTAACCGACTTAATAAACATCCGGGTATAATGCCCAATCTCCCCTTGTTCATATAAAACGCCTTCCTTGTCCCCCAAGACAATGCGCTTGTTCCATGCTATCAGCACCTTCCCATGTTCCCATTGCCTTCATTGTTACCAAAACCGACCCTTAATGCGAAAATGAACCATGATCGTCTGCCTTCGAGCTGCTTGGGCTTGCTTCAAGCATTATCCCCTTTTCCAACGGCGCAAATGCTTCCGGCAATGGCGTCTTTTCGATCCACGCCCGTACTCCTTTTGCAAATAGTAAGGGTAACTGTAGGTTCCACGCATGAATAGCGTCTGGCACCACGAACGCTCGAGACTCCCTTCCATCATTCGAGCCTAACGATTCAAGCAGCTGGCCCATGTCTCGCGTTCCTTCGACATTGTCCTGCTTCCCCCCGGCAATTAACGCGATGCGCTTGTCCTTCTTCCCGACCTCCACCATGTCGCTACGGCTCCAATTTCCCGTCTCGCGAGCGATTGTTTCGTACAGACGTGGGGTATTGTTGCGCTTAATTTCCTTCAAGAGCTCTTCATTCTGGAACTCGGGCGACCATCCCGTCGCCTTGAGGAGCAGGCTCTTTGGGCTATGTAGCAACACCGACAACCCTAGATATGAGAGTTTTGGTTGTGAGTTGAGGGTCTTCCACAAGTCCTTCAGCGGCGTGGCACCTGACAGAAATGCGCTTGAAACCACCTCTGGGTACAGCTTAATTAGTTCAAGGCCAACGAACCCACCCTATTTAGATATTTATTAGTACAGAAACTGAAGAAAGAAGATACAATATATTAGGTATACTTACAGTAGATAACCCAACTATATGGGCACGACCGTCGTGCGCGTGCTCTTTAATCATTTGCGCCACATGGTCCGCGGCCAAACTAAAGGAGAAAGGTTTGATGTGACGCGAGCGCGAGTGCTGTGGGAGATCGGGAATGAGCAGATGGTACTCAGAGAGCTTCGGCCAGGTGTGTGACCATTCCATATGTGAGCTCATTCCAACGTGGAGTAGTACCACGGTTATCGGTGCGAGAGGGTTCAGGGACGTGAAGAAGATTCCTTCATTGTTCGCGGTATCAAGTTGGCTTGTCGTTGTAGTCCAACTACTGGTAGACATCGTCCTCTCGCCCATGGGTAGAGTGGAATCTCTACCTGTGCGCCAACTGCTGTTGGTCGTTGACGACGACGTCACTCTCCGCATCGTGGTAAGCGCGGCGGTATATCTGGTCTATGGTATCCAAGGAGCCAAGTTGTCGCCCATTATTCACTCGATCACCACGCCCTCAAGATTAATTATAACGCGTTCGTGAATATTGAAGTAACGGGACGTATCGAGAGCACGTTACGGATGATTTCGCTGTAATAAGTGTGCGGTGTATGTAGTGAGGGGGTTAGCTAGGTCAATGGCGAGTTCCACATGCTCGTTCAATCAGATGCTTATCAGGATACCTGGCAGACCCATTCTCATTCGGGTCTTAGCCAATTGACGAGTGTCGCCTCGTTGCTGACATAGGTGACATGGCAGTTTTTCTCCAGACTCCTCCCTTCACATAGTAGCTACGGCAAGACTGAACCGAACCAGGCGTATTAGTGTCGTTGGAATTGCTGTCTGGCATTGTTGAATAAGGGCTCCGCTGGGGGATCTGGTACCATTTGCCGGCATACATACTCCGATTGGTCTCCCCTCAGGATGACAAACAAGGTGAAGAGTTCGCACCCCGGGCTAGCAGCTGGGGACGCCCTTACACTTTCAGATATATACATACCTAGTAACAGGTGGGTAATCACGCATAAATGTTTACTGCAAGCAAGTTTCATTCCATGCTAGCTCGCACTAAGATGAGACTACATCGGGGTAACCCCTGCATCAAAGGCACGAGAAGCACCCACGTGATATTCGGATATTGTTAACAACAAGGGTCAACATCCTTCGATAGAAATCTAGAATGACGAACGGGATCGAGGCGTGTTTTGGAAAATCCAACCGAGGTGTCCAATCTCGCCTTTTAATTGTCGATTACGGCAAAGGTCGGTGCCGGTCCTACGTGAACGTATCGTTGTACCTATCTGCGCCGTCTCGGCCGATAGTGGGACGCGTTTGAGTCTCCACTGGGTATAGATCGTGTATCAACCCACTAACCAAGGAGGACCCCTAACCAAGCTAGCTTTAGTTGATCTCTAATCGTGGAAAAAGGTGCAGCAAGGCAACAACGCATTGGTACTTCGAGTATGATTTTGTGCTATGGTTTGACTTGATGGTCTAGGAGGTTCTTTGATACTGCTAGAACCGGACAGGTCAGACGCGCTGGGCATCAAAGAGCGACATGGATAATCAATGGGTGCGATATTAGGTATGTATATTGGGTTATATGTAAGGGCTTGGTCTCTAATAAACTCGATTTAGTTGTCCTCAACCTGGACACAACCCAGGCAATGGAACTCTTCTTGTCAAGCAGTGGGCCGCCTGAGCTTAAAATTAAGTAATACCCTGCTTTTTTGCGTGATGCCCAAGCACTTGGCAAAAGCATGTTTCCATGGAGTCGGAGCCAGCGAAGGAAGGGAAGCCATGAAAATGCTAGGACGGTAACTAGGCCAATGAGATGCGGTAGCATTCAAAACCCTAGTTAAACTAACATTTGGATAGGAAGGATCATTTGATATTCATTACTAGACTATCGCTTGAATACGTATTTCTAGAACGATTGGTTGACTGAAGCGGTTTTGCTCCTTAGGTACCTAGTGAGTTCTCTTTAGTGTGTTAGAGACATCTCAGTCATCCGGGCCGAGCGAAGACCTCCATTGTACGCAGCGATCTAGTGGCTCACATGTGTACAATGACGAAAGGCGTTGAACGGGACGGGCCAAGGAGCGTAAACGATTGACAATCAAACACAATGGTGCCTGATCTAGGTTGTTAACCTCATCTACGCCGTTATTGAAATGGATAGCTAACACTATAACTATCTCTGGGTAGGTGTTCTTCGCCACGATATGGAAATTTTTCCGTCGGGGCACCGAAAATAACCTTCGATGCCTTCCCGTGGAAGAAGTACCGTACGACCTTGCAGTTATACTGTCCAATAGCGTTGAAAAATGATTTTCAGGTAGGAGGTCTTGCTTTATCAACGGGTAACAGGAAGCTTCATCGAGTATTATCTCAAGCATTGGCAACCATCCGTGTCAAGCTGCGTCTTTCAAGGGTTCACCCATTCGCTGTTCTTAGGCCAGCTTGACAAATACCGAGCTTCTCATAAGGCCAAACAATTCGGGAATCGGTCTAAGTAATCTTCTCATCTACTGTTCTACTGAACACTCCACTGGTAGTGGTACCGCCCGGAAAAACTCCGCCATGAATATCACATTTTAGGCGAGCAATGTCAAAAATCAATTTCGATTGACTAATGGCTGTCTTATACGCCTTTGAGATTTTCTAATCTCTTAAGACATTGTAAATAGAGAGTGTCTCTACGCTCCCCTCCCCTCAATTCTACATCTCTGAAGAGTTCCGTGAGATTTAGGGACTGCTCGACGATCTTTTTCTCTTCTTCAGTGAACAACAAAAGAGCCTCGACGTAACCTACGCCTCGCAGGTTCAAGTGTCCCGTCACTTGAATGGGCTCGCCGATGCTGTCTTTGATATATTGTGATACCAATATCTCGGATTGAGGCAATGCCTGTTTCTCGCGACTTCTCATCATCTCCCTATCCCTCATCTATAAGTACACGACACGTGTAATACTATTTAAACAGGTATCTACGGCTTCTTGGCGACTGACTTGTTTTAAGATCTGCGATTTAACTTTTTCTCATTCTTATCTAGTTGAAGAGCCAAGGTCTGGACTTGCTGGAATGCCAGATGAGGTAGGCAACACGAGGATGAAATGTGGAAGGTTGCTGGGTCCGAAAGCACGTTTTCTGGCAGAGACGTATTGCATGGCTAGAGTAGCCTCAGCAAGGCAGGATTGTTCATGTGGTTTATAGGACGTGGTAGCAATGTTAAGCAAGCTACACTCAGTTATTACGCTTCCTCTTCTGGCTTTCTATATGCTTTGCTAGTCATTTTAAACCCCCGGGTTTTATTCACCTACACACCCCAATAGAGCATTCTATAGAGGTACGAATCAGATCGTATACGATGAGTCCATTTAACGAGCTACGTACATGCTTAGGTAGGTAGGTACCTAGGGTAAGCCAGTAAAGGTCCATTAGTGGGTAGGTTCTAAATGTTTGAGTAACAATTCCTATGTTAACTGCCTGCTTGAACTACTGAGGTCTTGCCCAGGCCCCCGTCAGAAGATGCCAACTATGCATTCCTATGGGAGCCCGAGGTTTCTTCGTACAATACCCCCCAGGTCTTATTCACATTAATGGGGGTGGGTTGCTGAGAATTCGCGCTTCGATCGGGATTGACTCTAGGATCTCGTGCCAGCCTTCGCTCATGCGGCAGCGGATATCCTGGGTTCGATGCCGTTGTCGTCGATGGCGAGCCGATTCCGATGTTAACGCTGTACCGAGAGTTGCCTTCCGATCTTAGAAACTCATCCCACCGCACATTATCCCCTCCTTCTTCCCTTTTTCTGCTTGAAACTATGCTGTCCATTTGGTTTGATCCGTGTGGCACCGTTCTTGCACTAAAGCATTTCCCCAATAGCTCGCGCCAGAATCGGTACAGAACTTGGAGGCAGAGCGAGAAGATCGCAAGTTCGGGCTCGAGGACTTGAAGGTTCATGATTCGGCCCGTTACGGCAACCAGTTCATTGTCGTAGTCTGCTTTGACGACGGCCAGGAGGCGAAAGCCCGCGACTAAGGTGACACTACATGGTTAGCTAATATCCCGGCACTACCTAGGTAGTTGGAGTCAACTACTTACGAGAGACCCGAAAGGAAAAGAATCGTTAGGAGGATCTTCTTCTTCACTCTCATCTGCAGTTTCCATATAAGGGGCAAGGGTAAGATGAGAATGATGACATTCCCCAGGATGGTGTAGAAGGCCGTCCCAATATCCACTCGTTTCTTGTCCGTCAAGCTACCGATATGTGACTTGCTCCAGAGCTCCACTGCAATTCCCGAGACGGTAAACTCTTGCACGAGTACGGCTATGTAAAGTATTGCTAATATAACGCCCAGAACTTTGCACATCAGTTTGAATTTTGCCTTGTTGGTGAATATGCGAATGTACAGGCATAAGGCGCTGAGCTTGGTAAAGCATGCGGCGAATATGTATAAGACGTTGAAGATGAGTAAAAGCTAACAGAGGAGGTGCTGATTAGTATGGACTCAGGGGCAATAACAATGGGCTCAGTTACCATTAAGACAGTACGATCGCTTAGGAGTTCTCTGTGACGACACTGTGAGCTATACTACTACCACGTTTCGTCAATATGTCATGACTTACGATTTGTGGCAGTCGTTTCTTGCAGCTTGTGCCTTCCAGACCAGGACCGAAAGCGCCAACATTGCCGCCACCAGTATCATGGCCACAAGGATAAGTCCATCATCCCAGCCCCATCCCACTTTTGTCAGCTTTCGATAATACAGACGCAAGCCAACGAGGAACATGCATAGGAAGCATATAACATTACTGATAATGAACGTAAAGAAGGAAGTATCCATGGTATCTAGGAAGTGTCAGTTAAGTTTGAGCTATCTTAGATTTCCTTTCCAAACAAGAGATAAGTTGGTTCACGGGCGATCGAAGATGTTTTCCTTATTATGTGAACTACATTGTGCAAGGAGGACAATAGCTAGTCCGTGACTTGTCATGATCGTGGTGGGTGAAATCCGCTGTGTACAGCAAACTAGCTCAAGTCAAGGTCTTGCTGTCAGGATACACATCATCCGAACACAGGATTCCTCCATAGTTATTATTCGAAGAGTAGCAGCCAACTACGTGTCTGTGGCAGGAGTGATAGTACTACACTCCACCGAAAGGTTTTGAATTTGCGACTTGGGATGAAATACAACCGGCTTATATAGGTCGCGACTACAGCCAATGAAGACCAGAGCCGAGAATCAAATTGGTAATTTTATACTGTAAGCATCGTACGTGAAGCAACTAGTAAGATGTAATGGATTGGAAAGTAGGATACGAGGTAGGGTGCCAAGTAGGAGGTAGGTACTTCGTACCTCACGTTAACCTCCAGCTCCGCCCCACAATCTTATTCGCACAGGGTTCCGAATAGCTTCAAAAATAGTCAAGTGTGGATGTAATTGATTTTGACTTTTTTCTACTTCCGCTGTTTTGATACATGCTACCTTGCCAATCCGAAATGATCAAAATAATATATTTTTATGTACAACACACTATTAGCTTTACTTAGTGAGCACCCGTCGGCTCGAGCGCTTCCAGCTTCTCCAATGTCCACTTCCCTCCTTTTCCATATTCGATACTCTACCTCACCATCGAATGGAAGACCCCCTCCATCCGATAAAGATCCAACGGCGGGCCGATCTCGCAAACCTTCCCGCTATGACAATCCGGTTGCAATCCATGACGGTCGAAAGCCGGTGTACGATAGCGAAAATCGTCTTCCCGCGGAATGCTGACCTTAGAACCTGCTGTATCGCAGCGTCGGAAACGTGATCCAGTGACGCCGTCGCCTCGTCGAGCACGACTATCTTGGACCGTTGAACCGTCGCGCGCGCGAGACTGAGCACTTGTCTTTGTCCAGCCGGGAAATTGGATCCCCTCGGCGATACCGGGGTATACAGGCTCAATGCGACCGCCGACGAATTTATTCTCTGCTTTTCCGACGTTGCGCCTTCCCGTATGCGAGGAGCACCAAGGGATTCCACAGCGCTACAGGCGTATATCGCCTCCGTTAGATGCTCGTCAGGAGCAGTTTGCGAGGGGTCAAGTTTGAATCTGACATCACTCCCGAAAAGGACGGGTTCTTGCGGAATAATTGTCAATCGACGGCGGAGCACGCGTAGCGGGATCGTCGATATATCTACCATGTCGACTAAGACAGAGCCCTCCGTGACGTTTGTAAAGCCGACAACAGATAATGCCGATGTTGACTTGCCACTTCCCGTGCGGTAGAAAACAGCAACTCGCTCCCCTGAATTAATAGTCAGGGATAAATCCTGTAAGATATCCGGTCCGTCCAGCGCATACTTAGCAGTGACCCTTCGAAACTCCAATTTGCCCTGCGACGGCCACGGTTCGGGGAGTGTCGGTGTCTCTGGCTGCTCCTGGTCCTTAGCGGCGTCCGTCTCGAGCGGCAACGACGCGTACTCTCAAACACGATGGAAGCAATCCAATTCAGCCTCGAGCTCGTTCATATTTCTCACCATGGTAAGAATCGTCTGCCCAAGCCCGATAGCGCTCGTCAGCGAGAACCCCAAGCGACCGGCCAGCGCATTCGAGCCCATAGATATGGCGATAACGCCAGTAAACAGCGCAATAACAGCCGCGCACCCGTCGGCACGAACGCATATCCACCGGTTCAAGTTATACTGTGTCTCGCCAGCACGCGCATACACGCGTAGTCTCCTGGCAAATTCGTCTGCAAACGCCTCCTGCAGGCCGGCGCACGCCCTGATAACGGCTTTCTCCGTCATACTCTCCCCGAAGAACAAGTAGATCGGGGACTGGGACGCCGAAGTCAGCGCCTTGACAAAGAGCTGGCAACGCGTGTACATCTCGGCGCATACGATGCCGACGGAGCAAATGAGCGCTGCTGGAAGCACGAATGTCGGCATGACGCAGGCCGAAGCGGAGAATGTTGTCAATGGCGATGCGGAGGTACTCGACGAGCACAGTGTCGAGTGAGTATGTGTTGCTGGAGGAGCGGTTGATGAGGCGGCCGTGACGAGCTTCTCATGCAAGGCGTGCACGGCCTTGCGCGCACTCAATTGGAGGTAGGCTTGACTCATAGCAGAGATGGTGGAGAAAGATAGGAGCCATGCGCCGTAGATGTCCACGTAGAACCCGACGGTCTTTCCATTTTCACTGGAAGACGCGCCGACCCAGACGGATAACCAGAATGAAATGGCGAAGAATGCTAGCTGCGAAAGTACCTGAGCATAGAAGCATAGCAAGCATCGCGCGTCCCGTGCCGCCGAAGAAAAACATGTAGTGCCAGAACACAAGCCTTGAATTTCTTCCCTGGCCCGCTATCTCCTGGTCGACCTTTTCTTCGGCCCCCCTGCAAGAGATGGCTTCGAGTTAATGCTCAGTGCCGTGCTTGTCTCCGTTGGTCGCTTGTGTCAAAGTGGAATCTGTCGAATGCCTATCGGAACATTGGCATTCTGTCTTACACCGTCCCGTCGCGTCGTCAAGACAATTTACCCGTGCGACACCTCCAACATCAATTCCGCTGCATCCCTGGCCGCTTGCATCTGGGTCACTAGGATGACGGTACGGCCTTGAAGGACGTCCTCATGGAAGCACCTCTCCCAGACGTGCTTCTGCGTCACCGAATCTATCGCGGAGAACTAATCACCCAACAGCAGTAGCTCGGATCTCGAGTTCACAGCTCTTGTTAAGCAGACCCTTTGTCTTTGCCCACCGGAAAGATTGGCACCATTGACTCCCACATTCGTCAGGTCCTTGCAGTCGAACTTTTCCAAGTCAGGCCGCAGGCCACATACATCGATGACTCGGTCATACCGCTTCCGGTCGAGCTCCTCGTGAAGAAGGATATTAGCGCGTACCGTATCGTTGATCTACCAGGGCATTTGCCCGGAGTACGCGACATCGCGGGGACATGTCGCGCTACCCTCCTCCAGGATAGTCTCTTCGAGAAGAGACAACAGTAGATTGGACTTTCCGCTGCCCGAAACACCCGCAATCACGTCCAAACCACCTACCACGAACTTGCCTTCAAGCTGCATGCGGAAGCTGTCCTGTTGCTGCGCCCGCCGAAACGTCGCACTGTGGAAGGCGGGTGGCCCTTCGGGGTGTCGAACGATTTCCTCTTCGCCGAGCATGAACTTGTCGATCCGGCCAAATGCAAGACGAGCCTGGGATACGAATCGCGTTACATTTGCGATCCATACAACCTGCAACCGCAGTGTTTCGATAATAGATAGTGCCGTGAATGCCGTTAATGGGGTAAGAGGGTGACCCAAGACTAGCGAATTCATAGCTAACAGGCTCAACAGGGCAAAAAGGGGCACGAATCGCCAAGCACAGCGACGGCCACAGCTGTAAGGTTATGTTGCCATGTCAGTCTTTCTTCTTCCCAGCGCTCGGCATTGACATTATTCGCCATCGTGTCCTCCCATCCTAGATATGCCAGATATGACCTGTCTCGTGCGCCAGGCGGTTCTCGTTATCGACCATCTTCTAAGAATGAGAAGGTCCTCACTACCGGCCTTTGGAGACGCATCGAAGGGACTGAGGACTGGGATGACCTAGACAACGAATGTACCAGTGGCGCATTTTGGCAGGGAGCCACAGCCGGCGGAGGTGTATACACCGCGCAGAATTGGGATACCTTATCTCATCTATACGAGAACAATATTGTTATCTTCTTGGAAGTTCATCCAGACCCGTCCGAAAACGCGCCGAGCATGTTTCTCGTCACCGAGGCCGGTCAAATGGGTCGGTCCGGGATGAACTCCGCAGGCCTGGGGCTGACCTCTAATTCTCTAAACTCGACCGCCGACTACTTCCCGGAAGGTACAAAGGCGCCTCGGCTGCCAATTTCACTTCTGAGACGTCTGTTTTTACAGGAGAAATCGTTTCCGAAAGCGCTCCAAGCGGGTTACCACACCCCTCGTCATGTTTCTAACAACCTGACGCTTTCTTCGGCTGAGGGTTTCGCACTCTGCATGGAAATAACTCCGAACGAAGCCTTTGTCATCACGCCGACAGCCAAGGACAACCACATTTTTCACTCGAATCATTTCCTCTCCCCAGCCATCCATACTCCCACAGACATTGCGGACTCGTACCCCGGTGGAAGCAACTGGTTCCGGCATGTGTAATTTGAAAAGGGTGTCCTGCCGTTCCTAGATGGGGCAGTTGATGTCGACGTCATCACACGAGCGTTCTCGGATCACCTTGGCTATCCGCAGAGTCTCTGCGAACATGTCGATACGTCTGGCGGCGAGGGCATTCCTGGCTATCCCTTCAAGAACAGTATGGCAGTTGCATGCATCGTGTACGACCTCACTCGTGGCGTCATCACCGTATGTAAGGGCCCGCCGTGCCAAGGTGTCTTTGAGAAGTTCAACTTGGAAGGGAACCGCTGAACCAAAGTGAGAGATGGATGAGGCAGCTCCGTCGAGTCGATCGCATGCCATGTGGATGTAAAGAGCAGAAATGCCAGTAGAGGGTGGTTGTTAGTCAAATACAGCGTAAGAATAAACTTGATACTCGGAGTTAAACAACAAATATGTCTCCTATATCAACCATGAGAGCCATAATGTCCAACCGACTCTTTACTACTCGTGGATATCCACTGATGCGCTCCAAAAGGTGTTTTGTCTTACGCATGTTTGGTCCCCAAGGCTCTGCTTGCGCAAAAGCCGCCAAGACCCATGAGTGATAGATTGGATCATCTGTACAAATCCCGGCCAAGAATAGTGTCTGTGGCCAAATTGCTTGAGGTGAGTTAGGATGCGACAATGTTACTTGCCGCGATAGACCAATTATCCTAGCCGCACATTCCTCTACGTTAGGCCACGAACGCTCGTCTTCGGGGTCTTCTTTCAACCGCGGGTATTCCTGTAAGTAAAGAATGATAATCGCGATTTACGACCCGCATAGCAAGCTTTGGGGCTGCAAAGTTGGAATTCTCGACCTCCTCCTGAATTTCTTGGAGGCTGCTGCGAATTGCTGTCCAAGCTGACTCCTGCTCGCTATGGTTTTCGATTTGCCTGTGTCTTAGAGGTCTGGCTGAGCCTCTAAGGATACTCAGGCGGAGAGCGAGTCTAAGGCATGATTTCAATTCCGGTGGCTGGCTGAACCTTTGCTACGACCGTCGATTACATCATAAATGGACGAGTACGTCTTCAAGCACCGGAGCAGGCGTCTCAACCACATAAAAGCTCGTGGCCCCACGGTCCCGAGCTGCTCTTTGACAACGTCTATGGAGTTGCGTTCAAAGATGTCTTCTACCACGTCTGCAATATAGTTCAACAGACTGATGAACCCATCAACTCCCTTGGCGGAAAATAGTTCATATTGGAGCAGGATCCAGACTGTAACAAGAGTCAGGTCGATATGCTCTGCTGCCCGTACGTCATTGTAAAGGAGCCTAACAGCTCGGCGATATCGAGCCTCTGCATGGAGTGTTGAAGAGGACTTGACATGGGCTAGATGCAAAGCTGCCCAAGCTAGTAAGCCTCGTATAAAGGTGGGTATGTCAGACTCATTTTAGTAAATGTATGACAGTAAATATTATCAGAGGCAGAGCTCCGTATTTTGGCGAACATGACTATGGTGCTAAGATAATGCTGGAGGGGTTCTTGGTCTTCCGGTCGAATTGTTACGGTCTCCCCTACTGCAGGTTCTCTTGACGATGCCAGTGATCGGGGCATATTGTTAGGTCTGGGGCTTTTGTTGAAGGGAGCCTCGTCAATGCAAGTAGGCTGGTCCTCAAGTCGGGCTCAACATCCCCGAAGGCCGGCGTGTAATCCCATAAAAGGCCAATGTCAGCAGGGAAATTGATCGAGTCCAACATTCTTTCTATATCATCCGGCATCATTGCATTACTGGGGGTGTTTTCATCGAGAGAATAGGAAGGCGGAGGCCCGAACCACGATCGTCTCCGAGTACAGGTCGGGCTCCATTGTCGGACCATAAAGGGGAGGTGTCGGGGTTCTGTACCCCTTGCACCCTAGTTCGCGGGAAGGTCGTTCCGCTGCTATTCCGGATTGGGGACATGGTGTGTGTATCCTTCGGCGAGGACGTGGAAGGGTTTAGCGGTACGTCTCCCCCGGGGTCGGTGTCCGGCGTCTGTCCTTAACTCTTGAACCCATCGGCCTCGACGAAGCGTACTCAGAATTTCGGCTGGCGCGGCCGGCTATTCCTACGGACCAAGCCCGAGGTTTCTCCCGGCAGCAGGTATTTGCAAGTAAGACGCAGTCTCGTACAAGCGCGACAGACAAAATGCTCTTCGTTGCACCGCACTTTACGGTTACGACACGTAACGCATCCTAATCCAAGCCTCAATGAGCAATAGAAGACGGGATGAAACGTTGGAGGATGGGGCCCCACCTGTTCTTGATCGACGCGCCTTCGGGGATTCGGTGTTCATCGTGAAGATGCCAATGGAGGTTCCTAAGAAGGGTGCAGGTTGCGGCCGGATTACCTGGTTGCATGAATCCTTGGTCAAGGCAATGGACTTATCCATTAATAGATTGTGGACCCCGAACCCTGAATTGAGCCCTCCACGCGTTGATGTCGGTGTTGATACCGATTGGAAACCAAATTTAGCGACAGACGCTATACCCCGGGTTTTACCGCCGCGGGGGGGGGGGGGGGGGG
>MU376225.1:0-69405 GCA_022495205.1 Hypoxylon sp. FL1150 | reverse complement strand
GCCCCCCCCCCCCCCCCCCCCCGAAATACACTGAATTCAAGCGCTATGAGCCCTGTAGCATTGAGTCAGCTACCCGGGAGTAGCACCCCTATTTTCATTCCCACAACCCCTTTTTTGACCGCACCATCTGCCAAACCTCAAAACGCAAGCCACCACACCACCTTAAGTATCTAACACGCACACACAGTCCAACAACGAACACCTCCAAGCCCATGGCGGGGGGTTGATCAAAGTTGACGGGTTATACTACCTAGTGGGTGAGGACAAGACGAACGGCAGCGCCTTCCAGAACGTGAACTGCTACTCATCGCCAGACCTCGTACAATGGACTTACGTCGGGGCTCTCCTCTCGCGCGGCAGCTCCGGGGATCTTGGCCCAAACCGGGTCGTCGAGCGACCGAAGGTGCTCTTCAACGAGGCGACGGGCAAGTACGTGCTGTACATGCACATTGACTCGTCGAACTACGGGGACGCGAAAGTCGGCGTCGCAACGGGCGACACGGTGTGCGGGGCGTACCAATATCAGGGGTCGTTCCGGCCGCTGGGTCATCAGAGTCGGGACATGGGGCTGTTTGCAGACGACGACGGGACGGGGTATCTGTTGTCGGAGGACCGCGAGAACGGGCTGCGGATCATGAAGCTGTCGGACGATTACCTGAACGTGACGGAGAGCACGTACCTCTGGAGCGACAGCATCGAAGCGCCCGCATTGCTGAAGCTAAACGGAAGGTACTGGATGTTCGGCTCGAAACTGACGGGCTGGGACCCCAACGACAACGTGTACAGCACGTCGACCTCGCTCACCTCCGGCTGGAGCGCCTGGGCCACCTTCGCCGACGCCGGCAGCAACACGTACACGTCGCAGACCAACTTCGTGCTGCCGGTCGGGTCCTCGGCCGCCATCTACCTCGGCGACCGGTGGAAGAGCGCGAACCTGATGACCTCGACGTACGTGTGGCTCCCGCTCACCGTCTCCGGCAGCACCGTCACCATGCCGAACGCCGAGTCATGGGTCCCCAACCTCTCGACGACCTCCTCGTCCGCCTCCACCGCCAAGCCCGCCGAGACCGCGTACGAGGGCGAGGCCGCGGCCTACGGCGGCCAGGCCCGCGATGTCAGCTGCGGCGGGTGTTCGGGCGGCACGGCCGCGGGATACGTCGGCGGGCCCGACAAGGGCACCGTGACGTTCAGCGGGGTGCGCAGCGACGCCGACGCCAGGTCAACGATACGTATCCGGTACGTGAACGGCGACAGCTCGCCGCGGTACGCCAACGTGCGCGTGAATGGCGGTACGACGCAAAAGATTGCTTTCTTGCCGACGGGCGGCAGCGTGTCCGCGAGCACGCTGCACGTGGACCTGAAGGCGGGAAGTACGAACGAGGTCGTCATAGAGGGCATTAACGACGGATGGGCGCCGGATATTGATCGATTGATCGTTCCCGTTTCGTAAAGGGCTGTAAAATGTACATAGTCGTAGCAGCGAATCAACAATGAGGCCGCAACATCACTTCCCATTCTACCGTTAAATTTCGACCTCAAAATTGACTACGAAATAGCTCAATATACTAGCCGGTACATCATTATTTAACGTCGAGTTTCTCCCTTTCACTCATGTGTAGGTAACTATCTACTAGCCACATACGAGAACCCCCTTTCCTTTCCTCCCGTTTTCTTCTACAGTCCCGTGCTCAAAAGCCTTCCTACAGAGGAAATAGACACAGCAGAAATAGCATTGACAAAAAGCCGCCGGACCAGCCGAAAAGTAACAACAGCCAAACAATATAGACTTGTGGAAAAATCCATCGTGTTGGGTATTAAGAAACCCCTCCACTTCTGAGTCCCGACAAATATTCGACAGCCTGGATATCAACGCCCCCCTCTCGTCCACCCCACAATCCAGTCCTAACAAGATTACACATCGCTGCAATGACAAGATCTTTACCGTACCTCCCAACTCTCCAGCAAGCCTATAGTTGCAGTACTAGACAAGTTCCATGGAGTGACCACTCCCGTCGCGTAATATATGACACTAATAAGGATCTCGATTACCAACGCCTTCACAATAGGAAATTCGTGGGTGTACCGTCCAACATGAGCCCACGGGTTTTGATATAACCACGGGCGGATAGGGTCTCGGGGAAATCGATCACATTTCAAGTAGGAGAAATGGACCGATGTGTTATTATGTCCTTCATAATTAGTGACAAAGCAACTTTCAATCCCACGGCCAAATCGGCTGGGCGAAAATGCCGCCCGAATGAGTGTAGCACTCTGGTATATAAAAGGAAATGTTGGTATCAAGTCGTAATCAGCCGTAAACGCCATGCCAGGTCCTAGAAATAAACATGTCGCAGATTGCTGAGGGAATGGGTCGGAGCAAACCCAGGAATTAAGTAGATGCTGATGCCTCGAGATTACCAACCCTTCTTCCGGGCAAATCGCTTATTCAATAGAGCCAAGACCTTGGTGACATTGAATTGAACATATTCAAGGTCCAGATCGTCTTGGTTGTCTTTCTGCATCTCGAGCAAGTCGTCCAATTTGAGGTCGAGTTCGAGAAGACCACGATTGCGTCCTATATAATGTTAGCCTCTAGACAAAAGAAAAGCCGGGATTAATATTTGAACCAACCTTTGTAGTGTAGCGAGATCACAAAAGTTCCCGGCAAAGGGCTGGTGAAATTGAAGTAGATGTTCGCTCTCCTGTTATCGGGAACATTGCTCTTCTGTATGACGCCCTCCTTCTCCAGCTGCTGATGAGTGAACTTGTAGGGGCCGAGGACTTGCTGTTTCTGCTGCTTTCGTCGAGTGCCTTCGGATTGACTTCGTACGTTGTGCAAGTAACTCTTGTAGGTGTCCAGTTGGCCGACAAGGTATGTGTTGTGGTCTCGAATAGTCTTGTACACCTCGTCGAGCTTTGTGGTTTCTAAAAGTACGGCATCCTTCAAAGATCCCAGATGCTGCAACTCCTGCTCGACCTCATCCCTTAAAAGACCAAATTGATCGGACTTATCAATCACCTTCATCTCCTGGAGCTGGCTGAGGAGTTCCATGGCGCGGATGCCCTTTCGTACCATCACTGCATCGTTTCTCGATGTAGCTGCCGCGTCCGCAATTCGTTCGAGCCGCAGTGGACGCCGGGCGACCGAGCTGTTGGCAGGAATGGATCGCATGACTTGCACAAAGATGGACTTGGCTTCCATGAAGTAAACTTCCTCTTGTGTAATATCTAGCGCAGCGGTTAAATCGTTGATAGTACTCTCCCATCGGTTGAAAAGGGGCAGATTGATAGCCCTGTTCTCCTTCCGAGGGACTTGCGGAGGGGCACGACCAAGCTCTGCGATGATCTGCGACAAATGTGAGTTCTCATCCTTGCAGAGCTCACCACAATGCTTCTCGATCAAGGAGTGCATAGCATATATCTCGTTCAGAGTGATGGATAGTTCCAGATCCTTCTTAGAAAGTGCAACATAATTATCCATCTCGAGACTCTCGTAGAAATCTTGAACCTCACATAGGTCTAACATGAACTTGTTGACCCTGTCCTTGTTCTGCTGAATGAAGGGCTGCAGCTTTGCCATGTAAGGCTCCTTCGCATACGATGGCTTATTAGCTAGATTCTGAAGCATCTTAGCTACCAATGTTAGCGTTCGACGAGGCCGCTCTGAAGGTATTCCGTCAATGAGCATGTAGGATTTCGGTGTGACGATAGCGGGATTGATGAAACGCAGGAAGAAAAAACCGCCGATCAGTGTGCAGATAACTTGGTCATTTGCGTCGGGATACTTTCGCTTGGTAAGACTTCGAATCTGTTTGCATATCCATCGAATACCGTAAGGGGTGTCTTCCAGTCCTTCAATAATTGTAGCCAGGAAACCGTTGGCGATCTCCGTGAGCATCGTCAGTCGTGGCTCTATGATAGCCTGCACCTGTGGGTTTTCGGCAGCTTGCTCTCCGGTAATTCCCCTGGGGAGCGATGGCGGAAGGCTGCCAGTATCCTCCTCAATTTGCTGGCACATGCGCTCGTAAACCTTCAATGGATTGATTTCGAGGTCCAGGTCCGTCAATTCGATCAAGCTGTTAATCCTATGTGCCAGTACTGATCGCAAGAAGCTCTGACCTGGGCCACGTCTAGTGTAGGTCGTCATCATGCGAGAGACTGGGGTATTGGCTCGGAGAAGAGACGAGTATTCCGGAGTCGTATCGAATTGGTACGTTAGAACGGACTGGAGATGGTCAATCACCAATGTCACCTTACAATGTAGAAATCCTGCTTACCTGAAACATAGTTAGGAGGAGGTGCTCTTCACGACTTTCGTACTGGTTTCCATAAATCGTGAACATGACAGTCTGTAGTAGAGAGTCGATCTCGGCCATGGACACCAGTCGGCAGAGGTGGGCAATGTGTCTAGGCTCGGACTGCAATAAGAACAAGAGGTTGCCATACTTCTGCGTCCTATCGTCGTTAGGAAATGCACCTTCTTGTAAATCGGTAGCATCTTCCAAGTGGCTTGCCACTTCGTTTTGCTAGGCGCCGGTTTAGCTATGAAATAATTGACAGCACGGACTCAACAAACCTCTTCCAACGCCATTCGGTTCTGAATTAGTAGAGCAATCCGAGAATCGAGATAGCGAACATCCTTTTCGAGTACGAAGTTCTTCTTCGACTGGGAAGATATCTTGGACTTCAATTCCCGTAGTATCTTCTGAGCTGTGATGCGCGAAAGTTAGCCCGCCTAGATTTTGATAAGTTTAACATCCAATTCCTTACCCTTTGCCAAGTCATCTTCAATCTCCAAGTCGGACTCGTTCGCTGACATCGACAAGTATAAAGCGGACATGGAATATCGCTTGGATTGTCGCGCCGAGCGCGAGCCTTCGTAGGAAGACATTGTGTTTTGTCGTGAAATGGGTTGGAAGGAGGAAGACGAGGCGGTCGACGCCCTCGAAGGTGTTTGCAACATGACTGACATGTTGGACGGTAATTATTTCGTCTCTTCGTTCGTTCGTCGCTAACCTTTCGTTCGTCCGAACTGCTGACTGCTCGAGTAACAATACCGCAGTACTACACTAAGAGCAATTGTGGCTTGCAGTCATTCCACCAGCATCCAAATTTTTTATTCGGCGCAATTGATCGAATTTTCTCCTTTTCCTTTTTGTGAAGTATAACCTCGACAATGTTTCTCAGTAACCTATTGAATGTCGGGTAGCTACCAAGTAGGTATCGATTGCGTGAATGGCGAATGCGATCGTGGGCGTCCTGTCGTCTGTCCTAGCCCGTATCTCTGCGTTGGCTCTGTGGATAGCTATCGACGTAGTTTCGAGTGATTCGCTCTGGTAGGGTCAGGAATGGATCGGGGTTTGATGTGGGCACGACGGTCCAGCGAGCGCCAGTGATAACGTGGTTAAACCGGAAAGGCTTCGATCCGCTGAATGTTTGAGATGGCTGATTCAGATGCTCGCAAGGGAGGGTTTCCTTTTTGGCCGTTCTGCTGATCGGCCAAGATACCAAAACAACTTTCGAGTTAGACGCCTATAGGTGCGAAACGGTCGCGATAAAGGGAAACGTCTGAATTATATTTAGTTCCTCGTCGATAGTATAGTAATGACACCACGGTAGGGCAAGCGCTAATCTTGGCGACTACCTCGTGTGAATGTTCGCTTGGTGCGAAAAGAAGGGTTCGACAACAGAAGGCCGTCTGAACTGGCTGAACTGGCTGAACTGGCGAATAGAGGGCTGCGCTACGTTGCGCCGCGACGAAACAAGCCGCGGGATAGAATCAAGTCGCACACTAACCTAATAGATTTGATTCAAGACATATGCTCCAAGAGACGTCGTGCCAGAAGTTGCACGGGGAAATTGATTGGAATTGGAAATCAACGAAGAGGGGTTCGGCACTCAAAGACTGGGCTGCGACAGGGCGCAAGGCGGTCGGAGTGTGAAAAGGGGGAGGGATCTGGATTGCGCGGGCTTGTAGACTGTAGACTGTAGACTGTGCTGTGTGTGTACTGGAGGGGATGGCGGTTGGCCGGTGGTTTTGGGGGGGTTGCTGGTGATGAAGGTACGAAATACGGGCAGTGGGACCGCCTGCAGATGGCGATAAAAGCGACAGAAAATGACAAAATTAGTGTCGGCTGGTCAGTCGGCACCATGCACAAATACGGTAGGGAGGGCTCAACGCTATCGATTAAAACGGAAGCGAGCTGTGGACGATAAGTGGGTGCTACAGTCAACTAAAGGTATCATCACCGTAAAGGGGCAGAGGGGTTGCAGGGACTTTCAACATCCATGGATGGAGGGCAATTTGGCAACGTAACGACCGAAAGGCGAAGTATCTTGACAAATAAAAATGGATAATTAGGTACCAGTCAATACAACTGAGGGTGGAAGTGTACCACTGGTAGCTGGCTAGAAGCCTGCCGAGTCATTACTTGCAATTAGTGAAAGAAAAGCGACGATATGCATCATCAATCCCAGATGCTCTTTTTTCTCCAAGTTGATACCAGGTACAATCGCATGTATTAGTGACGGCCACCTACTAGGTACTAGTTCGCCGCCGCTCGCATTGTGTCTACATACTACCTAAGACCTAGGTAAATGTTAAATGTTCGGTCCGGGTCAGGGATGATGGGTTTGTATTCGGCGGTCAAGCGGTCACACAATTCCAACAATAACTTTATTTATGTATTTACCAATGCGGCATCCATTCTATCTACTCGGTAATTGAGAAGCTGGCAAGCTGGAGACACGGAGTTCTCTCATTCAAGGAGGGAACGGTGGGCATCAACCATCAACGCTACGTAGAACACCTCCAGAAGCGGATGAGCAAATCTGCTATATACAAATGTAGGTGGGGGAAGTGGGAATGGCGGAAATAATGGATCGAGCTATCGAACTACGTCCGGGACGGTTCCTTTAGCGTAATCCTTTATCTAAACTGTATGAAGCATCTTCCTCCGTAGACGTTACAACTTTTACTTCGACCTTGTCCTACCTATATTGATGTTGATATCATCCCTTTTTCATTCTTCCAAATCCAACAGAAAGTCGTGTCATAATTCAAAAATTTCGAGAAGGCTCGCAGCACCCACCAATTTTGGCGTCAGTCACATGTGCATTCAAAAGTTTATTGCTGATGAGCATATTGAATAGTCCGAGAGCGAGGTATTGGTGGCTTAGGTGGTTCACCACTCGCATTTATTTCATGAAACACCTCGTGATGATCGACGGCCTTCAGCCAGAGGATGGATATGAAACATGGACAGTAACGTTTAAATGAAAATGCATGGCTTGCATGCTGTTGCGAGACCGGCTTGTCCGAACATTGACAACATACTTAGGTACCTACTTCTTTCGTGTACTCTACTGGGTTCGTTAGGAAAAGTACCTAGGACAGAATTGAGCGATCATACGAGCAGAATCGATGAACACACGAGCAAAAGATCTGTATCTCATCCTATGTGGATACCATCTCTCGCTTGAGAAATATATCATGTACCGTAGCGGCAGGGGTGGATATGGAGGGTTTGGCTGGTCCGCAGTGGGTAATATGTCGGCGCGGCTGCGCGGTTCGATGCAGGGCCCAGCGCCCAGGCACAAGCAAGACAGGGGACTCCTCTTCTCGTCAGTTCCCCTAACTATTGGGTTGAAAAGTGAGGTTGTGTGGGATCCATGAGACCCTGACAAGATGGACGAGAGGGAGAGTAATGGGTTCGAACACATTCCAATGATACTCCCAGTACGCCGGACCGGACTCCCGTGTTTGTTGTCCTGTAAGCTTTGGAAACTTAAATGGAGGGAGCACCGATGAAGTTGTGTCTATGTGATAGATCTGGAACTTTGCTGTAAGTAGACACTTGCATATATGACGCATGCAATTTAGAAAAATGTACTAAGTGTGGATGATACAATGTATCTACCTACCTATGTAGGTAGTTATACTACCAAATTTATACTAGTGCATCTCTGCTCTTCCGCACCTTAAGCTATAAATGGTAAGTATCTACCAAGTGCGGAACAAATTCCTTCCTATCATTCTCCATTTTTCCAGGAACAACTTGTTTTCAACCAATAAAGGCTTTGTCTGACAGGGGAAATCAGGGGTAAAGAGAGGGGTAAGGGTCACGATTCGACGGTGTAAAGTTTCCGACTCCACCCTCCACCCTCCACCTCTCGGACTCTGTAACGCGTCACTCGGAGCGAGCTACAGCTGCCAGCTGCAACTTATCGAGATAATGCAGGGAAATCAGACAAAGTCACCTCTTCAATTCTATTCGAAACTCCCGTCTCGTACGAGTCACCATTAGAAATCTGGGGATCATTGGTAATGTATGATGTGCATAAATTGCCTAGAAGATTACAATATCTCGAACGAACACCAGGGTCGCATTTTGAGAAATTGCCGTGCCATCTTGGAGAAAAGGGCTGCTTATATTTCTTGTTTTGTTTCAACTTGTATTCTTCTTAAATGGCGGCGCTTAGAGACGTCATGGAACGTGGACCAGGGTGTCGGTGTCAGAAGATCAACACCAGCGCCACCAGTCTATCTGTCTTTTAAGCAGTATCAGTGTTGACGGGCCATCGGATGAAACACGCCAGGGAAAAAGCGCCTCTTCAACCGATCGTTCTCAACTTTTCAAAGCCACCCGTCGGCCGTTATCTATCATCATGCAATATTTCGGCTCAGTCTTAGGTGTCTGAATCATCCGAGGCTGATCTCCCATCACCCGGTGGCTTGCTGTCTAGATCCGCCCAGATCTACGTAGGATACCTGTCCGCCTGTCATCGCTTATCATCAGATCTATCATTACCAAGTCCATCGTTAAGACACGTAATTGTCTTTACACATGAGCTAAACCTACTCTCAGGACTGAGAAATCATCTCTCTTCCCGTCTTACTAGTTCGATTAAAATTGCGCCAATATGTTGCCAGCATGTCCATTTCAATTGAAACATCGTATGTTCTGCTAGAACGTTGAAAAGTTGGAGACTCAACACATGCAAATCCGTTCTTGCAACATGCCCTTATCAGGAACCAGTCTAGGTACGTGTGTCAATACTAAGCGTCATATTCCTCAATAATTCCTGACCGTTCGCTCGTCCGCCTCGTCCCAAACTTGCGTTACGACGGGATAAGACCCACGATCAGCTAAAAGGAACGACCATCAAGTTCGAGACTAGTCACATCTAATTTAACATCCAGGCGAGCCAGGCATCTAAGCCTCTTTCTCCGTCTCTGAACATGGCATTCCGTACTAACAATACACTCTCCTTTGTGCAGAATATTATTCTATATTACCCATGCCTCACCGAAGAAATCTTGATTGTACCCGGCCCTAATAACCCGAAATCTACGCTGACTCGGCCGCTAACGAAAAGGTTGGGTAAGACTCTTTCTACTCCACCAAACAACCGCGGTAGTAAATGATTTCGTATTCACGTGGCACCAAAACCAGACACACTTATTTAGGTCCCGGTTCCTGGGGGCTGGGGCTCTGGGGTTTTCGGAGCTTTTTAGAATTGCAACCGTTCTTTGCTGACCACATCGCGACTATGCCCGTAGTCAGTCTAGTGTCCCGTCCCATGATCGAGAGACGGCTGCATGCACTTTTGATGCTGCAATGCAAAACAAGCACGGCACATGAAATGCAGGAACGGGACCATTCTGGTGCTGTCAGTTTTTCGGGACGAAGCCGTTAGGCCTCTTCATTGCCGCTAGTCTCGTGCCCAACGCTGGATGACTGCAGATATCTCGAAACACGATCCAGAATCCCCCTTTTTCCTTCTTAAGGCAATGCAGAACATGAACACATACATGATTCTAATACATGCTTATCGTGTAAATGAATCTTAGCCTTGCATTAGTGTCACAGCTGTCCGACACATCGATCTCTGTAAGATTGTTTGACAGATTGGCAAGTTTGACAGCTGCCACATCGTGACACCCGTCTCTTATGCACAAAAGCATCCACCGCCATTCCGGGGACGAGCAGAAGTTAAGATGCTATCGGTTTCAGAAGCCCTCATTCGTACTCCAGTAGTCAAGAATCGGTGTGGGGAGATGTCTCTGGGCTCTTTGTATTCTTCAGCTTTCTTTCAGGTCTACGCTCCACACCCATAGCTGTTTGGATCAGCCTCAGGTCTAGTCGGTGACATAAAAATCGATGCTGCCTCCCTGCAATGCGGAAGTTAAGTAGTCGCCGACCAGAGATAGTATTCATGGGAAACATGCACAGACAAGCATGCGACTCATTCGTCCACTGTTAATTACGCTCAATTTCCCAGTCCCATGCAACCGGTACTCGCATCCTGCGTGTGATGGGCGCCTCATTGGTCTTACGAGGTAGACACTTCGTCCTTCCTGTGACACTGTGACCAAACACCGGGGGCCCGGCTCTGGGCCGTTGGCTCCTCGACTGAGCTGAACTAAAAATATCAGCCTCGTACAGCAAGCAAACCTGCCCATTCTGCTGGCTACGTGCACAGGCCATCAAGTCGGTATGTACTACATATTGCTAATTTCAGAGATGTTAACCCAAGCCACCTTCTTCCGGGTCCGCCCGCCCTACACGGGGCCGGAAATGCCGTTAGTTTCTTGACGTGGGTTCTCAATAACGGTCAGGCTGTAGCTGCGTCACACTCCTTCGACTCATGTTGCTGTTACGGTCAGGACAAACGCCCTGGGCGGACATGTCCGGCTCTGAGCAATCGGCAATAGAGTTCGAGTCTAGCGTCGGGTTTGAAGCCGCCATCTTTACCTTGAGATGACTTATCAACCTGTATGCCCTTCCTTCGACACCCCAACCTGGACAACCAACCAGTCACGTCGAGGGAGTCGCTACTGGTGATGGGGGTAGAATTGAGCGAGCGGCCTAGAAAGTCCGGGCTGTACAAAAGGTTCCATGGCTGTCGCCGTCAGTGGCGTGCAAGGAGCGCTGGATTTGCCACTCGGCGACGCGGGAACAATCCGTCGAAGGCCGTGCGGCCCCACAGTGTAGCGATTCGTGTTCTCGAGTTTTCGAAACACGAAAGCGTCGGATATGTCTGTGGTAGAGTGCGCCCTACTTCCACCCTCATCCACCCTCATTTTGCATATTGCTTCTGCTCATGAAAAGAAGCATTTCCAAAATGTCTGATCGTACCTCTCGACTGCCCTTGGAGCAATGCGCTCTAGGGGGGTAGTGGAACGATTGCCAGCCATTCTACTTGCTGGTCACCTCCAAGAGAACCCCAGAACCACCAACTCAGCACCCGATGTTGCCAATATAGGAATTCATCGACTTCTAGTGTTGAGGTCCTCAGTTTATCACATTATATCAATACCTAAGGAGTTAGTCTCGGGTATGGTCTCCCTTATCTTCCCCCGCGAAAGGAATCACATACCCAATACCAATAACAACTGTTTTAGTACAGCACCTAGCGATACGTCTTCCGGTGTAAGCTAACTCACGTTGGCGGTCCCTTCTGGATTGGAGATATCGTGGAAGTCGACTACTATGTGGAGGGGTTCTGTTGGGTCAAACAACCCGATACGACGGAAGGGGGTGTCTATGGCGACGATAGCTTTTTTGAAGAGCACGGGAATTATGGCGGTCCTAGTAGTAAGAGGCCCCAGAATCGAGAGATGGTCATTTCGTCCGACTCATGCCCAGAAACTCGGAGGAGTGATACAGTTCACACCCATCATATACATTACATCTCGTCTCATCAGCAATCATAAACAACTAAGCATGCGAGCCATGGTCAAACTAACACCAGTATGGGGCGACTAGATGACCTTTTGCGGATTGTAAGGCCCAATCTGTTTATGAGCTTGTCAACGTTGGCTTCCAGGCGAGCAGGTCTCGGGATAGATGCTATCTAATCGGATGCTGAGGATGGACTCTAAGACAATGGAACGAACGAATGTTTCAACACGAGTAGCGATGACAATTCTCACTGCATACTATAAGAGAGGCCTTTTCCAATGCGGCAGAGTCGAATAAACAACGAGCTTTGGTGATAGTGGCACTTCACAGAACATGCCGCAGAAGTACAGGACATTCTGCGCGCTGCTGACAGCGGGCAGCTCAGTCTGTGCAAGGCTGTTTAGTCTCACGCCTCCTCGATCAGGCATCGAGACTGGAGGCCAAACGCCGGTAACAAATGTCGAACTGCGCAACATCCCAAGTACATCCCCGCACTGCGTCAATGACATCTACGAGTTGTCTAGCCCCATGTATCGGGATCGTGCCAACCAGGGTCTCTAACTAGGGCTCGGGATGCAGTCAAGCTTTCACGAAATCATTGCGGAACATTGTATCGCAGATGGTCGAGCGCGGGGATACACCACTACTTATACCGATGGGAACATCATACACAAACAGCACTCGTACTATAACAACTCACAAAGACGTATCACCTTACAAAGACACGGTTATTAAATTTTGAACTTTTTCTATTCTGTTGATGTTATATATACACACCCATTACTACCATGCCCACAGCAGCCCTTTGTGGGGACTTTTTCAAAGGTTCTCGACATATAGCAGCGGAGTCAATAGCCGCGTTGGAGACGTCCAAGCTCCTGATGTTCAGGTGCGCTCGAAGCGACATACCCTAATACCGACGCCGCACCATCTTAGGAGTCTTCGAAGGAAAGAGTCCGTCCTCGATGGTGCGTGGGCGTCTGCGTTAATCGCGGCGTGAAGAAGTATCACCGCCGTGTTGGTCGCCCCTCCGCAATGTCAACCCTACTCTACTAGAGGGGGTAGGTATGTATTTCTCGCAAATGCGATACAGACATTGAAACAGGCAATGAAACAAGCTGAAAAACAAAAACTTTGAAAACATGCTTTGTTGTGTTGTAGCATCTGGAAGCCACAAAGAAAAGCAGGTAGGTACTGGTACTACAGCTCTTGAACCTTTGATGCCTCGTAAGGCGGGCTTGAGGGTTTTATTTTTTTTATTATACTTTCTATTTTACTTGATTTCTTTTTTTTTTTTTTTTTTTATTCTTTTCACCATCACCTCACTCCTGGCGTCGATCGGCAGCTCTAGCTGCAGCCAGTCTCGCGAGCTCCGCATTCAAACCCCGGCTGAAAGGGCTACCGGGTGTAATCGGCGGAAGAGTGCCCCAAACCAGCGGCACCGGGCGAGCGTCGGGAGTCTGGGGCGACGGCGGAAACGGTGGCACTGGCGGAGGAGGAGCCGGCCGAGTCGGTGGCGGCGGTGGCGAGGTGCGGCGCTTAGGCCGGGTCAGCGGTTCCAGCGGAGTAACCTGAGGACGGGGACGAACCCGCGACTGCTGGGGACCATAATGAGTCCGCGGCGGACGGATCGAGGCCGGCAGTGGGGGTAAGGGCCTGTTGGGCGGCGGCGTAGGGACGAACATAGCCCGTGGTAAAAAGGCAGGGCGAGGCGGCAGTTCGGAGAACCCAGTGACGCCTCGCTCGGGGTTGTCTTGACTGCTGCTATACCCGATATTAGCGACTGACGGGGCAGGGTGAACGTTACCTTGCTGCACCACCGTTGGACGAGACGAGCGTACGGTCTTGGTCACTGTGGCATGGACCGTGATGCCTTGCGAGTTCGGCACACTCTGCTCATGGGCGTGAGTCCGTAGTGGGCGAAGAGGCGCGTACCTGCGCACGGCGTGTTCCTGAATGCGCGTGTCGAGGAGACTCCGTGAAGGATTGGGATCGGTCCGTTTGAGGTAGTCCCCAAACATAGCCCATGGAGCGCGGGCTTTGCCCATATGTGGTTCCATGGCGGGGTCTCCGTTAAACCTGGGCCTCTTGGCGCTCGTATTATCAGGGAGCAGAGAATCGCTGCCCCTTTTGCGACGCAGGGCATTGCTTCGATGAAGCCCTATCTGCGAATCTGGCGACCTCTGCGAATTCAATTTCGCCTGAGAAGCGGCAGCGTGTTGGCTCCCCATACGCTCACTGAAGCTCAATCTCTTAGAGCCTGCCGGCTCCAGCAAACCGTCTTGGGATAGACGCTTGTTTGACATGTTCGTCTGTCTCGAGATCAAACCGACTTGGGAGGAAATTCTAGGTGGTGACTTAGGTGGCATGCGGATTAGTGCTGAAATTGGTGTTTGGACGTATTAATATGAGCTTTGCGTTGATGAAGACTTATTGGAAATGTGTGTATGATGATTTCTAGAAAGTCGATGATATTCGGAGGCGCCGGGGCTTTATATGTATAGTTGCAAACAGTAATCGTTCGGAACAATAGAGAACCGACGACATGGCTCATGATCATGCGAGGTATTCAATATGTTCAGAAACAATGGGAGCGATTCTTTGCCATCTTCGAATCCCGAAGCCGTATTGAAACAACGTGGATTGGAATTATGCCTTCTGACGAAAGTACTTGACACCTTGTACAGTGTGGTTCGGGGATCATAGCGTTAAAAACAATTGTCGTGAGTTGGATTGATACGAGTGTTTTGTCTGGTTGGACGATTACAAAGTACGCATGCTTTTTCATCCTCAATAAGCCCTTATTGAAAATCTTTTGAAACAAAACAATAGAGACAGATCGTTATCATGCTAGTTATTTCACTCTCTGCTTACTCCGTAGATATCTGCCCAAGGTTTGGTTTATCATCCTGAATTAATATCTTATTCAATAAAATTTACCTACTAGTCTACCACGAACATGCGTAACGGCTGTCATAACATAGGTTATTAAGAATCATTGTGTAGAATCTACCCTGCTTACTGCATCCATCTCTTTCTAAACTTACTTCTGAACTTAAACAATTAACAGGTACCTTACCAATTTTCAACACCCTTGGGTCGGTTATAATCTCGCCTGAACTCTCTCCGAAACTCCCTTCGCTTTAAAATCGCATCAATCTCCGCAAGGAGCCGTTCTCGAATTAATCGGTAATGTTTACACTGCTCGATAGCATTACGGTCCCCCGGGAAGGCTACAAGCTCATTATACCACTCCGTATGCTTAGCTTTGACATCCTTCAATTCGGCCTCCTTAGCATCTTTCTCGTCCCATTCGTTAGCTGTGAACGCAAGGGTTTGCGGATCTTCAGGACTATCAGCACAGGTTTCCAAGTTCTCCCAGCCTTCGAAGTTGTCGTTCCTGCTCGGGTTCGCGCTTAAATCCGAATTGGTTGCCGGGATGGGGGCTGCAAGGGGCCAAGAGGGGAGTCGCGTAATAGGGGCTCGCTTGTACTCGCGGCAGTGTTTGAGAAAGTTGTCCACACGACTCACGGTTATCTCTTCGGGCTCTTGCTTGTATCGAACAGTTGGAATGGTGAGCTTCGGGAGCGACTGCGGCGTCGGGCGTGTTTGCTTGCTGGCTGTCATATTGGCTTGATATGAAGCTTAATACTCAGATTATCAGTTTGTACTATGAGCAAATAAAATGCAATTATATCGAGAATTTGAAGTCATTCATATAAATCTTTAAAAGGCAAACAAGATTGCTAGATCTAGTTCAATATATTAATTTTGAATTCCATTGTTTTCTTGAAAGAGTGAGTTGATTAACCGGAACAATCAAAGAATAAAATCCTCTAAATGTAATCTTTCAAGCACTTAGCTTTGTTTCTATTGCGGTAAGCTCCCCTAAGTCGTATCTCCTTCTATTCAAGAACATTACCCTTTAATTGGCCTCCCCGTATTTAAGAAAGTTTTCAAGGGTTCCAGTTTAAGTTGCGATTTCGGTCCTCATTGAAGCCCCTATTCTCAAACGATGTGCAAAAATAGGTAGACTGTGATATTCCTATGTTATGTTGACATGCTCAGAATACTCAACGACACCCCTCGCCCTGTTGGATTAATAAAAGGCATTTCAAGCTTGTCTATCCACATGACCTTTGTTTGATCAACTACCTTCATAATTGGATTCATGTCACGTTGCTAAAAACACCAATAAATTGCTACTCGCATTCGAGCCATGCGAAAAAACAAGTATCTGAAGAACTGAGTGAAATTCCAGTTCATATAAGTTCTACCATTCAGCCCTTACAACTCAACACTGGCTCTGCATTCGAAAGTAATATGTACCTCACATTAATCTGGCTCGGCATTCAGTCTCTTTTGTGTCTGATTAACTAATACTTCCTCATCGAAGTGATCATCTCGCCCGAAACTATACGGCATTGAAGGATCATGCCCATCGCCTGCCACAATGCGGTGAGGCGGCGTAGTTGTTCGCACCATCAAGTGGAGAGTACCTGTGGATTGGATGAGCTACCAACCGAACCGAGGTTGGTGACAAAAAATTTGCACACACTTCGCAGAGACCTCTACCAGCAGAGTCCAAATTTGTGTTTTACGGACCTCGCCAATTGTTTGAAGATCTGATAAGCGGTAGTATTGTGCCTTGAGGGGGCCACACCCCCCTGCAGCTCGAACTAATAAGAGGTTAAGTTAGTGATGTGGATGATAAATTAGTTGTCGTATTACTAATCGAGACCATGCAGCCAGCTTTCTTAGGTGCCTATAAACCCCCTATGAAACCGTGTCTTACTCCCGTGCCATCTCTCCGAATCAATCTACTATATACTCATATAAGCAGCCTACTTAGCAACTACTATAGTGGAGAGATGCCTCAAACTTGGCTCATAACCGGCTGCTCCAGCGGCTTCGGCGAGCTCTTTGTCCGAAAGCTTCGGGCTGCAGGCGACAACGTCATCGCGACGGGTCGCTCCGCCGACGTGAAGCTCGCGCACCTCCGAGATACCGGCGCCTCAATCCTAGACCTAGACGTCTCCGGCTCCGCCGACGCCATAAAGGCTAAGACAGACGAGGCGTGGAATATGTATTCCGGCGGCATCGATGTTGTGGTCAACAACGCCGGTTACATTTTGAGTGGAGCTCTCGAGGCGCTGACGTGAGTGGCGCCCGCAGTATTACTGATTTGCTTATACCGCCGTCTAACCTCATGACCCGTTGGATCAGCACGCAGGAAGTAGAAGATGTCATGCGGACCAATTTCTTCGGCCCGTTCCACATTACCCAAGCGGTTCTTCCTAAGATGAGGGCGAAGGGAAAGGGTACGTTGTGCTACGTCAGCTCGCAGGCGGGATGGCACGGCGATGCTAGCGCCACAGGCTACTGCTCGACGAAATTTGCTCTTGAGGGTAGGTCAACCAATTGCAGCTGCAGTGTTCTTCTGATCGCGGATTCTGAAGCGCTCGTTTTAGGGATGGTCGAGTGTCTTTCTAAAGAGCTCGCCTTCATGGCCCCGAACGTCAAAGCTCTCCTCGTGGAGCCGGGATACTTCGGCACCCGCGCATTTCACAACGTTACCTTCACAGAAAAAGTCAAAGACACTCCCGACTATGCGCAGTTTCATGCAGGTGCACAAGCCCATGTAGCTGGCACGTTGGGCAACGAGCCCGGGGATCCGAATAAGGCAGTCGATCGCATGATTGAGCTGGTCAAGGGAACTGGAATGGCAGCAGGGAAAAGGGTACCATTGCGGATACCATTGGGGAGTGACGGATGGGGGCTGATCAAAGCCAAATGCGAAGAGACATTGAAGATTTGCGGGGAATGGGAAGGCGTTGCTAAAAGTACGGATGTTAAGCCGTCGACCTAGGGGCCGCGAACGATAACGTTGGTGTATACTGAGGGCGGCTTCAAGGAGTTGCCCCTCTACAGCGATGAATTATGAATTCAAGGCATAGCCGGCTTATATGGTAATTCCAGCATAGTCAGAAATAACGTGGAAATGAGCTGCACGTTACATGGTCCTGTCCAAGATTTTTTCCCAGTTAGGCTGTTAAGTTCTTCTAGTACGCTTTTCACGGGTATTTCCCCTTTCCCCGACACTCGGGCGCTTTGTTCTGCGATTAGCATCTCGTTCCTGAAGAACCCCAGCGTCGTTAGGAGTATTCGATATCGGGTAACCAAGCATCTCCCGCTTCTTGAAGAATTCCCATGCGAGCGGGAAGACGTGGGTCTGCTTTCCTGCGGAAGGACCCCTTTTCTCCAGAAAGTTGATAAGCTGCCGCCGCGTGATGTGTCGGCTCAAGGCCCAGCGAAACTGGTTGGCCGACCAGCCCGAGTCCTGGATGAAGCGAGCGATCATAGCTCGGATTTGATCGCAGTCCCTATCAATATCCTCTCCTACCTCGACGTCACGCTCCTCGGGCTCCATGCTCATCCCGTCACCTTGGTGGGGCCCTGGCACGTCGATAGGCGGCTTGAGAACCGACCAACAGATCCGGCTCTGGCCTGACTTGGAGTAATTACGAACGGCGAAGCCTGGTTTAGGTGTAAGGTCAATAGACTTATCGATCTCCTTTATGAGAGTGTCTTGCCGTTCCAGGTTTGCCGCCTCGGAATTTCTCTGGGCTTCTCTCCTTAAATAGGCCTGTCGAGCCTCATCCCACTCCGCCTGCTCTTTCTCGTCTATCTCCCTCTGCTTCTGCATGATAATGTCGGAGTATTCTTCAAGTTCAGCGGCGCTGAGGTCGGGAAAGACCGCTGTTTTTACCTTCTCTCGTCGGTCTTCTTCGAGCCTAGTGACGATATAGTTCATCAGAGTATCTCTAACGTAATGATTGGGTACATCGCTGAGCCTGTGATCGCGACCGAGCCGGCCGCCACTAACGAGCCCACTACTGGCCGTCAACGTGCCACCAGTGGCGTCGTACATGGAGTCAAGCCACGTGATCACGCCGCGAATATACACCGCCTGCCGGCTTTCTAGGTTGGCCGTGGAGACAAGAATGTCTATTAGTTCAGCGTTGGACTTTGCAGATCCGGGTGCCTGACGGCAAATCAGCTTTTCGTGTTTCTTGACAACGAAAGTAATTCGATGGTCATACAGCTTTGGACGCTGAGAATGGCGTCTCTGGATTTTGATGTAAACCCTTGGTATCCCTTGCTGGTCTCGCTGTTGGCATGGATGTATATGAATAATCTGAATCTGGTATGACGGATACCACATCTTCATAAACCCGGGTGCAGCGGTCATTGGGGGTGTGGTTTACGATGTACTCTATGACTGCGGAAATGAAAGTGTGGTCATTAAACTCATCGAATCTCTCGTCTAGCTCGCGTTGTCGACTGCGAGTTTCCCGTTGGGAGGGTGCATCGTGGAAGACTACTTCGTGTTTGAACATTGTCATTTGGTCATCCGAGAGCACACCATTTTCTTTGAGTTTCGCGATTATTTGATCTTTAGTCCCTTCCTGTAATACCTGATTAGCTTGTTGGCTGCAGTGATATTGATGGTATAGGAAGGTGTCACATCTCGAGCATTTTCTTGGGCCATCTGTTCGCCGAGCACATCGCGGCTGTAGCTTGCTAATTCTTCCCTTTCTCTTCCAGGCAAACTTGGGTTGGCTTCCAGACATACACCAACATAAGTATACCTATAAGAGATAAAGATTTAACTCGACAGATTGCTCGCAATTTTGAAGCTAGGTAGGTAGGTAGGTATGTAGATAGGAGGTAGGTACTAAACGCGATCATGACGCGTGGTGAAACCAAGAACTTTGTCCCCTGGGAAATTTAGTGGTCATAGCTCCTTATAGCACGGCTGATGCGGGGACCCGCGTCCTAAAATGCACCCAAAATGCCCATGGTCACCAACAATCGTGGAATAGGAAGATGATTATTGGATTCGCCCGTAATAAGGCCTTTACCCTTGGAAAAGAGCGTATCTCGGGAGCATCAAGTGAACAGATACGCAGTTGTGAAGGCATTCATACGAAGTATTTGAAAAGCAAATAATGTGTCGTAGGCACCTATAGGCCATAGACAAACGCTCCAGCCGGTACTCAACTAAAATGTACAGACAGCGCACCGGCCACCTAACGGCCACCTGACGTCCCGAAGCCATCGCGATTCTGATCCTGCTCCATTGGGCGTAGTCTTCTGTCTTCTAAGTTACCGATTTCCTTCTCCCCCCCCTAAGGAACCCTAGACTTGATTCCTTCCACTCTGCAACCCCACCACCGCTCATGCGCAGTCGATGGCCTTGTAATACGCCAATGGACTAAAGTAATCCGCGATCGAGAAGCACGTCGTCGTGTATTGCGTGAGGCTGAAAGCGACGCGGTCGCCGCAGCCCTCGGAAGGGTAGAAGTTGATGCGACAGTTGCTACCGGCGGGAATCGCACCTTGGATCGACTTGTGCCAAACGGCATTGGGGAGGAGATCGCATTCGACGTCTCCAGCCTTTTCCACCTTATCTGTTGCCACATTCGTCGTGGTGCCGCAGCCTTCCGCGTCGTATGCCGTGAACGACCAGCCCGTTACCGATTGGACGAATATCGGGGCCGCTATAGCGATGAGCTTCGCGGCGGTTGAGAAGTGCATTTTTTCTGTGGTCGGTATTCTGTTCGGTTGAAGCGTGCTTCAGCTGCAGGTCGTTGAAGTCGTACCGAAATCTGAGCGATCGCGATCAAATGAGAGAATTCCAAGTGAGCTCGCTATTGACTTTATGGATCCCAAGCCTGAGTAGAGATAATCGCCAGCTCAAATCGACTGACCTCCTATTTATGTGCACTTTCGAGGATGCCATCAATCTAACCGCGAATTGGTAAAAGGTCCCTGGCCGCAGGAGTTGTGATGTCACTTAGACAACGTATACAGCCAATCCGCCTTTTAGCAATTGAGATGCTACCGTCGCCGTGACGAGCAAACATCTGATGCTCCACGTCCCCCTACTCACCATTGAATCACGATGGCGAATCCACGCTCGAAAAAATTTGCTGCGGCGGCTTGGTCGGCGGTTCGAGCAAGTTTAGCGCAAGTTTCGAAGGACTTCAATCTCGTATATGTGGACATAATCTGCATCGAATCCACATTATCTTGTTTGCTTCCATGCCAAATTTCTTCCTCGCGCTGTCTGGTATCACGAAATGAATAATGTCGGAGTCGCCGGAGCTATTCACCTCCCTGGCTAATGTATTAGGTTAGGTTATTCCAACTACCATGCCACTAACCAGATTTCCTTCTCTCGTTCTTGAGTGGTACGATGCGGCGACAATAGCCCGTGGGTCCCATCTCGATACGAGCAGACCCGTCGTCGCTGTGAAAGACGAGCACGTTGCCCAAAGAATATCACTCCATAGCCTATTCCCGATTGATGGTAGGCGTCTGATACGCCCAATATACGATGATGAACAGAGAAAATGAGTATGCAGAATCGAAAAATACGAACCTAGTCCTTCTGTTACATCTGAGACTTACAACTCGGAGGTCCGGGTGGCTTTCCTATGTTCGAACCGAACGCAGGAAGGCCGGGGGCCTATGCTATCATTGTTTAGGAGAAATGGGTCAGCCTTGGATCATCATGTCATAAGGGGGCTGGTACTACTGCATGGTCGCCTGCCCTGAGCTGTATGTTTTGCCAAGTCTGTCATCCACCATGTTGTCGCAGAAGACCTCTACCTACCTCGTTAGGGCTTATATCGCAAGCCACCTTAGAGCCTTAGAGACATCGGAGGAACCAGAAATGGCCGAGCCTATGAGGACGAGATATTGTGTCACCGCTGTACCAGCTTAAGACATGGCTTTCTAGACTGACTACCTAAGGTAAGATACCTACCTGCTAAATATGGCTACTATTCTCGAGAAACGCTGAGACAGATCTATGTTTAAGTCAAGTATATCACCTAGACGTGCTTGACTAATCATAGGCATACCTAAATGACGCATATCTGAAGATATAGGTGTGCTGTTTTGCTTTGCGCAATCATTCAGGAGAGTGAGAAATTCTTAACTTCAATATGCCTTCAAGACAGCCGACCGAAAAAGAGATTGCCTGGATGCTGTCGCATGAGGGCGACACGACGGTTCCCAATATCATAGCATGTTGCACGATATGCATCTCTTACATTTCTTGCCATGAGAATTTGGTCTCGAAAGATCGCCCGCGGTCACGTAATGCTTGATATGAGCGATTGGCTTCTCGTAGGAGCTTGTGTATGTCTTTGCAGATGCTCGCGCACTTCGCCTGGTGTTGAAGCTAACACAATGCAGGTCTTCTATCTCGGTTTTGTTTCAACTTTTGCCGCAACTACAGCATACGGAGAAGGGCGCCATATAGTTTTCGCGACGAATCCGCGCATGCTAATCATTGTAAGTTTCAGGGGACAAGCTGGGAAATAGTCTCGCCTGCTAACTGCAATCAGACCACAATGCTTGCCGAGATATTCTCCAACCTGTCGATGGGCTTCATTAAGTTTAGCATTCTACGATTTTACGGCTCTATATTTACTTCGCGCGCTTTCCATTACTCCTTGTGGGGTGTGGCAATACTTGTTGGGGGCTTAACGGTTGCCACACCAATCGTAACCGTCATTCAGTGCGTGCCGATTGAATTTGGCTGGGATAAAACAGTGACTGGGGGTTATTGCATCGATTACGGCCTTATGGTTTTAGTAGTTTGCATTATCAATATCGTGACTGATTTTGTGATCCTCGTCATGCCGATTCCGCTGGTCCGTCAGCTCCACGTATCAAGGAGGAGGAAGGACATGCTCACGATCACGTTCGCTATGGGCAGTAGGTGAGTCAGTTCTGTACATGACCATGGGAATTTCTCAACTCACGCTGTTCTAACTATCTTCATCGTAGCGCATGTATCGTCGGTGTCATCCGGATTGTTTTCACTCTTGGTGTTGGCACTGGGGCTGGATCTGCCGATTCACCTTGTAAGTCAGACGCCGAAAAAATGTAACACCAATTGAATCTCGAACACTCACGCTCTTGGTCATTAGGGGACAATGTTATGTCTGGTGCGCTGAGTGTTGTGGAGCTTATGACTGGGTTATTAGCAGTGTCGATTCCAACATATCGACCTCTCTTCAAGCACGTTTTCTACAGCTCGGAAGTATCTAGCAACTACCAAAACCATCGCATGACCGAATCTTACAGAAACATACCATCACATACAGCACAGGTGTCAGTTGGAACTTTTAGGCGAGAGACACGTCCCGGTATTCGGGTCACTGATCAGATTGAACTTATCAAGCATGCTGCTCAGGACAGGTCTTGGGTCATGGTTATTGACAAAGACGGAGTTGAACTTATTGGGACCCGGGATCTTGAGAGATGCAACCCCGTGAAATTTGAAAACTAAGGATGGATTTGTTAGTCATCCGACCCCCAATGGAAAGTCATGCAATAACTAGTAGAGTTTTTATCATCAGATTATATTAGGTACCTAATCGCATTGACCGCCTTTTGCAATAGCGCCCCATTTGCAACAACCCATTAGAGGGGGGCCCCACCTTATGAACACATCTCCTAAGGTAATAAGATGACGAAATTTTCTTAATATCTTTTCCGCTTTTCATTTTGATAATACTCTTATAAGCTAAAGTAATAAAAAAATATTTAATAAATAATTTTAAAAGGTTTATTTATTAAAAATAATAATTAATAAAAAGATATTATAAATTTTTATATTTGATAATTATAATATATATATAATTTATTAAATTATATTTAATATTTATAAAAATAATATATAATTAATATATATATTTTCATTATAATTTAGCTATTAGATTTAGTTTTTTTTATAATATTTAAAAAAATATATTATTATAAAACGAAATATTTTTAGAATTTTAAAATTTTAATTTTTATTACGAAATAAAAGTTTTTTAATATATATAAAATAATATTAAATAAAATTTTTAATAATAAAATCATATATATTAATTTTTATTAAATTAATTATTAATTAATATTTATAATAAATATAATTAAAAATAAATTTATTATTAAATTTATTATTTAATAATTAATATTAAAATATATTTAATAATTATAAATAAATTATTTAAATTTAATATTTTATATAAATCATATGATTTTTATAATTAATTTAAAATCTTTGAAAATAATTTTCCGGGTTAGCGGATTAAATTCGGCGAATTTATTTAGAAAATTAATAAAACATTAAATTTATAAATAATAAAAATAATAAATTTATAAAAAAATATTAAATGTAAAAATCTAAAAATTAAAAGCTTAATTTTCATATTACGTAAGATAATTAAAAATAAAGATTTTAATTAAAAGTTTATTAAATTAAAAAATATATAAAAAGTATAAAAAAAAATTAAAAAATTACAAATAAAATTAATTACGAAAAAAAAAAAAAAATATCATAAATAAAAAAAAAAAGTTTTAAAATAAACTATAAAAGTAAATTATTATAATAAATATATTATTTAGTTTTTAATTTTTATTTTTACTAATTAATTTAATTTTAATTTATAAAATTATTATAATTTTTAAAATTATTATTAATTTTATCGTTTTATTTTTTTAAAAAATATATTTATAAAATAAAACCCCTTTTTATTTTTATATTTTATTTTATAATTAATTTAAAATAATTAAATTTCAATGTATTTAAATTCGAAAAAATAATTAAAATAAGCGATTTTAAAAAGCGTATTACGCAAATTATTACGCATATAAAAAACGGCATATTAATATAAAAATTTACTATCTAATATAGCTTAATTTTATTTACATTTTCCTATCGATTAAAAAATATAAAATCTTATTAAAAAGCTATTTAATTTTTATAATAATTACATTTAAAATAAAAATGGAAATTAATTAATTAAATATTAAAAAAAAAAATTTTAAAATAAATTTTTATAAAATATATAATTATTATAATAATTATAAAAATATTAAAAAAAAATAAAGATTAATAAAAATTAAATATTATATAATATAATAAATTTATAAATTAATATTTAGAAATATATATAAAAATAAAAAAGCTAATTAATATTTTACATATTAAAATATTAAATTTAAAAATAATTAAAAAGTTTTATATTTTTTTCATTGATATTTAAAAATATTTTAATATTATTCCGATTAATAAGTATAATATAAATGAAATTAATATATAAAATAAAAAAAACACAAATAATATAATAATAAAAATATTTTATATTTATTATATATAAATTATTAAATTCGATATGACTTTTTAAATTATATTTATTAAATATATTAATAAAGAAAAAACCCGGGGAATTTTTATTATTATTTTTTTAAATTAAAAAATATAAGTTTAATAATTTAATTAAAACGTATAAAAATAAAAATATATAATTATTAAGAAAAAATAAATTAATAAAATCATTATAAATTAATAATTAAATAAAATATTTTTATTTAAAATATACCCTTAGGATAAATCTAAATAAAAAATTTTTATATTAAATAATTATATAATTTATATAAACTTTAAATTTATATAAAAAATATATAAAAATAAAATCGCATTATTTTATTTATTATTATATATATTAAATAATTTATAATTTTTAAATATAAATATTTTTTCGTTTTTAAAAATATAATTTCGGGTTAAAAATTATTAATATATTATATATAAAATTATAATTTTAATTTATAAATAACGTATATTTAAAACGTATTAAAAAATAAATTAAAAGGCTTTTTCGTTTTATAATATAAAATCCGGATAATCTTAGGCCGATTTATAATTATTAAATCTATTATAAATGGTTTTAGAAATTTCCCAGAACTCTTCTTAGATATTAACTTTCCCCTGGGCCGATATACCTTCATATAAATCGCTAGAAATATTATTTAATATTCCTAAGAAAATAATTAATTTTTTAAACGATTTATATAAATTAAAAAAAAATCATTTTAATTTTTCATATAATATATATATAATAATAATAAAAATTAATAAAACTTTTATTATTATTATTATTAAATTAATTATTATATGCATTGAAATTTAAAATTTAAAATTACAATTAAATAAATACGCTTTTAATATATACGAAAATATAAAAATTAATCTTAATAAAATATATTTTAATTTAATAGAAATTAAATTAACGTAAAATAAAAAAAATAAATATCTTTTATTTTTAAATATATTAGCGTAATTAAATATAAAAAAATACGTTAAACATTTAAATTAATTATTTAAAAAAGCTCTTAGAAAAAAAAATAATTTTTTATAATTTAATTAAATTATTTATTATTAAATTATTTTAATTTTAATTCAAAGGGATAAATTCTAATTATTATTATAAATGAAGGGATATTATAAAAATAAATCGATGCGATTAAATTATTTCGAATTATATATAAAAAAAATAAAACTTTATATTCTAAATTATAATAATTTATTTAATTAAAATTTATTATATTAATAAAATATAATATATTTAATAAATTAATTATAATTTTAATATTATATTTTTATAATTATAAAATTTTAAATATTAAAATTTTTTATAATAATAATATATTTTAATATATTATATTTTATAATTTATAATAATTTAAATATATATTTTAAATATATATTTTATAATTATAATATTTTATAAAAAATATATTATTATAATTATAATATTTTTAATATTATAATTTTCATAAAAATAATTATAATTTTAATATTATATTTATTTTATATTTAAAATTTAAAATATATTAATTATAAATGCTTTTTAAATTTAAATATTTTATAATTATAAAATTTATATAATATTAATAAATATATATTTTAATTATTAATAAATATATATTTTAATTATTATAAATTATAAAAAAAAATATATTAAAATACGCTATAATTATATGGAATTTTAATGCTTAAAGCCTTATAATTATGGTATTTATATTACTAGGATTATAATTAGCTTATTAAATATATTATATTTTGTTAATATGGCGGATTTTAGTCAAATGGACCGCCGTCCAAACCTTATGCTCCAAACCTCATACACTTACAAAAAAAATATTTATCAAATGTTAAATCATTCACCAATCTTTTATCTACTTAAAGGGCTCTATGGGTAAAGCTTCCGGACTCCTTCTGTCCATAGCATCCATCTACCGCCTTTTACCCCACCTCCATAACGAATCGTTACATATACATTATATTGCTCCCGGTCATTGCAATTGGAATATTCCTCGCTTTCATCAGCGTTAAGTCCTCGTCCAAGTCAACGATCAACATGCCGAAGGCCAACGAGCCAGAGACAAACAAGCCTGATGCTGACACGAACAAGCCTAAGGAGGTGTCATCGCCAAGCGAAATAGTTATGACTGCCCCCGCGACGACGAAGTTTTCAAAGGACGAGATACACAGCCGCTATCAAAAAGCGTACGCTGCCTGGAGGAGACAGTGCTCCAGGGAAGAATATTGTATCTGGTACGTAGTCGGTTGACTCTGTGGACAGCAACTATGGATATCTAGCACAAATACCACGGGTGGACCGTACCAAGAGTATCTCGCTGGTATATTGGCCCATCAGTGCTTCTTCATCTAGCTTTACTTTCAAAAACCTTTACGAATTTACCAGGGACGACACTTCTTGCCCCCGATGAAAGCATACGCCCTGGGGCGATCAATGTGAGAAGGTAAATGGGTTCATGGCTCGTCAGTAAGTCATTCCGATTCAACCCTTCCTTGGTTTGACTGCGATGTCTATTACTCCTTGGTTATTTGGGTGCAGGATGTGAGAGCTCGATAGTGATTACTCCTCGGACACCCTCGAGTGAATGGAGCGCGCGTTGGCGACCTAGCTAGGAAGACAAATAGATACCTTAGGTAGGTAAGGACGCAGATGGCGTGGCGTATCCGAGGATTAGGAATCTTGGAACAATAACGACGGAATCAGTGTCATTGATCATTTTACTGATGATGCGTATTTGAATTAAGTGCAGGTAGTGTCAATATTGCAACTACGAACCTAGAACAGGAGAGGTTGCAAGGCCCTCGCCAACTTGAAACCCCCCTCCCATGCTCTGCACTCGCGGATGGCGAACTAAGAAAGCTGAAACAAACCCGGCACAGAAAGGAGAGGGGATCATCAGTGACAACAGTATGTTACAGTATAGGTAGGCTCAAGACCTAGACAGGCAGCAGAGACAACCATTCCCCGCCCCCAAACACGTGAAGTAATCAATGCGAAAGCATCCCTTCCACTTCCAGCTTCTGCAAACATTTCTTTCCGAACCGTAAACTCCGAACTCCGTTGCGTGATAAGTGATCATTAGGCGACACCCCCCTGAGCGGCACCGCCGTCCTTCCCCCACTTCATTATACAGTCGTTCTGTCCCGGCACCATCCCTAGAAGCTGGAGTATCCAGCCTGCCACCTTGTCCTCGTCCATCTTGTCGAACAGGTGGTTAAGTCGAATGTGCTCGAAGCCGATCTGCGCGCCTGCCGTGATCTGCTCCGGCGACGAGCCATCGCGCGCTACGTGGAACTCGACGTCGGACGTGTATGGCAGACGCACGGCGAACACGCTAGGGCTGGGTGATGTAGAGCCTGCCGGCCATCCGACGTGGACGGCCTTGGCGCGGAACTGGCAATTGGGCAGCTCCAGGTCTGCGGTGCTCTCGGCGGGATAGCCGATGGAGTCGCCGGGCCACTGGTAGCGTTTGGCGTTTGCTTCTGCCTCGGCGGCGAGGCGGCGCTCCTCTGCTTCGGCTGCTTTGGCGGCCTTGGCTTTCTTCTCGGCCTCTACCGCCTCTTGGGCGTCGTGCGCGGCGATGAAATCGAGTAGTTCTCCGCGGGTTCTGGCTTCGTCTGCGGGAAGGGATAGCACCCATTCCTCCGTCTGATCTCGTACCGACTCGGCCGGCTGGAGTGGGGTGATCTCGACCTTGATCTGCGGTGACGTCGAGCGGGCAGACTGTGGCGGTGCCGACTCTTCTCCTTGAGGTAGCGCGGTCTGGACTAGTTGAGATGGTACAGGTCCCGCCAGTTGATGAGACGTTAAAAAACTCGTCTGGAGCATCGGCGGGGAAGGTAGCTGCAGCCCGTGCGAATTCGTAGGCGGTTCCTGGTGAGCCGGGCCGCTCGCGATGTCCTGGCGGTGCTGCTGAGGCGTGGCTCCATACCAGGGCCAATGACCTGCTGGAATTGATGACTGAGGGGGATGTTGAGTTCCTGCAACTCCCATCGGGTTCAGTGCCGTCGGGTGGAAGTAGTAACCAGAGTTGGGAGTCATGGCCATGGCCATGGCCATATGCACCGGACTTTGAGCATAGTTGTATCGGAGGCCATACTCAATGATGGGAAGTGAAGGCGGCGGGATAAGGGGTCGGGCATTGGGATTAACAGCATAATGCTGGCTGAGTGATCGGTTCTGGGGATTTTCGATCATTTCCCTTATATCAAAATATTCCATGTCTTCCCCATGGCGTTCGGCAGGTATTCCTGGGTCCATCATGCAAGTTGTAAAATTGTGATGATTGAAAGTTGTTGAAGTGTAAGGATTGGAGGTGGTGCGCATGGAAGATGTAAATAGAAGTATGCGTGCTACCAAAAGAATGAGGACTGGTTTAGAGTGGTTCTCTTCTACGTGTTTCGCGTTTAACCAGTTTTTTAAATAGAGATACTAGTAAAGAGCAAAGTGACGGTTGCCGCCAGCGATCAGATTACAGAGTTAACACCACAGGTAATTCGGGGGCTGCGGCTGTGCGAGTATCATACAAACAGGTAGATATCCTTGTATTATAAAAAGTAACGCGCTGGTACAGCATTGTCCACATGCGCAGGTTAGTTGTCGAATTTTTGGACTCCTGCTGGATTCTTTTCGTTCGTTCGAGAAGAAAAGGAGGACAATGGGGTCTCTTACTCTGAATGCCTACGTGTATGTAGTATATAGTAGTTCAAAGGACCAAATCTGAAGCCTTGGCAAACACGTACCTGCTCTCCCAAACTTTCATATCACGATGATTGCCAAACTTGAAATTTGCGTAAGATATATTTACCTTGAGGCGGTTGTACTATCGTGTTGGATCTGAATCATAAAGTCCCTTCCCCAAGCACGCAATGTCCACCTCGACCGAGCTAATATTCTCAACAACAATGTTCCCCGAAAACCTCACCATAGGCCCGTCGCCCCCCGACTTCGTGTTACTCGGCAAGTAGCCCAGCTTCTTCAAGCCATTCTCTGGATCCACTAAGAAAGCTAAAACATAATCCTGCATTATTTCAGCGGCTTGCCTCTGCAGATCTGTTGCGTCGCCACTAATATTATAGCTCCCAAATACCATGGGTAGGTCTGCGCCATGATACGCTCCCATCCACGAGAACGGTGTCAGGTTCGAGTAGTTTCCGGCATACTGGTATCGATACGTTGTAAGGTTATTCATGGCCCTGACGTTCGAAGAGTTGAATGCCGGACAAATGAAATCCTCTAGCGTCCCCTTGTCAACGTCAGTCTTGTTCGGACCCGCGATGAGGTTGTCGATAGGATACGCAGTGAGGCTCGACTGCTCATTTGAGGTATCCGTCAGGAGTGCCGGAGCTCTCGATAACAGGCCACGTGCTGCTCTCTTCGTGTAGTTCTTGAAAATAACCTTGTTATCGACAGTGGGCCGGAAGAATAGGGACGGCTTCTTTTCGTCATCTCCATAGTGGCCCACAAAGTTCGTGATCAAGCTAACTGGAACTTGTCTCATGCATTCCACCTCGGCCTCGGGGTCGTTGGAGAAATCGCACCCGAGTTCTTTGGCAACGTAGGTGAAATTGCTCTGTAGAGCGTTGTCGCCCTGCGCAAATGTTCGTACTGCTGCCCCTGACATTAGAAAGAAGCCTGCCGCTAACGGATCATCGTAATATGCAAAGTTGAGGACATCTGCCGAAACTCCGCCAGCCGAGTGTCCCCATACCGTAATCCGGTTGCGATCGCCCCCGAATGCCTCAATATTAGCGTATACCCACTCTAGAGCGAGCCTCTGGTCGAGAATCCCGAGATTTTGGTCTTCCAGACCTGCCGCATTAGGAAATCCGAAGATATTGACTCGGTAGTTCATCGTCACCATGATGTGGCTCTGGCTCCGATTGACCCAGCCCGCCGGTATATGATAAGAGGCATCGAGCCCGCCGCCTCTAAAGCTTCCCCCCGGTATGAACAAACCCACTGGCAGACTTTCCCGCGACGTGGTGTTGATGGGAGTCCAGATCGCCAAACTCAAGCATTCCTCCGCCGTCGTTTGCGCCATTGCTCCTGCATAATGGCTTTGGTCTCCAGTCGTAATCGAGAAGTCAGTGATATTAGAATTCCACAGCGATAGCTTCGAAGTAAGGTATTGAGGACAGGACGGTGGGAATTTATAGGAATAACGATGCTCTCCGGATGGCCGTAGTGGCACTGGGGGCTTCCAGCGGAGTTTCCCAACTGGCGGTTCGGCGTACGGAATGTTCCGAAACTCCCTGACGTCCGGGTAATCTAAGCTCTGCTGGCCGGTATATATCCCGGTGATAGCCCTCACTGTAAGGTCGGGAGTCTTTTCCTGGTCGTATAATTGGCGAGCTGCGGTAATCCCTAGCAGGATGCTACTCGATAGGAGTAGGGGTTTCATTGTCAGTATAAGCGAATTAAGAACCAACAGCGCCAAGCCCGATCTTCACTGGTATGTTGCTCTGAGATCAGATCTCGCTAAAAGGACTCCTCGTGTACCCTGAATTTAACCTCGTCGATGATACCGACGACGTCTATTTATACATCAATATTTGTGCTTGCGCAAAGCTCCTCCTCTATCACGACACACGCAGACCTCCCACATACCAGAGTCAAACATGTCGGCATTTGTGAACCTCCAACAAGAACGAAGCTCCTCTTCAACGAGACCCTACCGTGTGACGCTTCCAGATGTAACCCCGGGTGAAAAGCTTAGGGTCCTTCCCACCCTTCTAGACTTCTGCTGCGTGCGTGGTTCCTATAGGCTAAATCATATCATCTTGCATCATTGGGGCGATGGCTGATAGTAGAGAACCAAGAGATACTCGAATTAATCTAGATCTCTGAGGAGTAGACGAGATATATCGTCTAGGTAGACTGCCGATATATGTGCTGCCAGTTTGGAATTCAATCGACGTGCAACTCCCGCGACTTGAAATTGGGTCTAGAGCGAAAATTACACGTTAGTATACGAAGAGTTGTTCGGGGAGATGTTGTTTGTCTACCTCTGATTAAGCCAGGTACTCATGTTTTCCATCTATTCACACATTTATTACTCTACAACTCTCGTGTTGTTTTTGATTCTTTTTTAAGCAAACTACTGCCTTGAAGTCACTGCTATCGCACGTTATATCAACAAAAAAAAATCTTAATATTAGTAAGGCTCCGTTTTCGCGACTAAGTCCAATATACTGAAAAAATGGGGTTTGATTATTCATAAATCGGGGCTGACTAACTGGGCTGTTGGTGAAACGGGACATAAAGTTCCATTACCATAAGTTCTTACCTCAACTTTACCAGCCATCATATTCCGTAGTCAAATCTTTTATTCGTAGATGTAACACCGCCCGCCCTCCGTCATCGGCATACCCTCCTTAGCTTTCGGGAACCAGCCGAGCCCCAGGTCCATGCGATCCTCAATCGTCGCCAGGCTCGGCGGCACATCCGGCGCGTAGTCCAGCGCCAACCCCAGAAACGTCCTGTTGCCGTCGATGGCGAAGGTGCGCGCCTCCAGATCCTGCCCCTGCCAGATGGCCCACAGCCGGTCGATCTGCGCGTGCAGCAGGTAGAAGACGGGGTCGTTGGGCGTGCTGAACGGGTCCGCGGCCTCGAGCCCTACGAACGTGTGCGAGTTCAGGTGCCACAGGTTCTCGATGTTGTTGCGCAGCGCCTTGATGTCCTCGGACGCCACGATCGTCGTCGCGTTGGCCCACGTCAGCACGTCCTTGCTCGCGCCGGCGTTGAAGTCGCGTCCCAGGCACCGCGGGTTCGCTCGGTACCCGTACTTGTCGGTCGGGTCGATGACGGGCTTTGCGACCGGTCCCAGGCTGATAGTGAAGTTGACGAAGGGACCCGATGCCACGCATCCACCGCCGCTGCCGGGCGCACGCGGTAGGGAGAAGTTGGCGATGACGAGGCCCGGGAGGATGATGTGCTCGAGCTCATGCGGGACGTATGCGCCGTCACCGCCGAACGATGTCATGGACCCGTCGAAGACTTTGGACTTGGTCTGGTCGTCGGAGAAGCGCGGGACGTCCCAATACGGTAATCGCCCCTCGTATCCGCACTCATCGCGCAGCGCGTTCTCGATCTGCCACAGAAATATACGGTGCCATGGGAGTAAATAGCCCTGAGATGAGTGGTGAGTAAAAGCCCTCTTAGAGCGAATATGCTCACTTACCGATTGATGTATAATGTTTGTCTGGTTGATGTGGATATAGGTGAAGTCGTCGAGGCGATTGACGATCCCCGGCGCCAAGCTCTTATCTGTCTTCGGTGGCTTCGAAGCCAGGCAGTGTACGGCACGGATATAATCGAGCCTTGTCGCGTCGTCGATCTCATCCCTAAAACACCATATTAGGGCTGCAGAGAGTATGATATCCTTATCTCTTTCTTACCATGACTTGCGAGCGGCGATATTCTTATTCGTGCAGCCTTGTCTTCCTAGCGATGCTCTTATGTTCTTCTGGTACGTGTCCCGATACATCTGGAACTCACTGGGCATCGGTATGCCGATAGTATCGCTGGAGTTGTATCGCAGCGGTCCGGCAAGCGCCGACTGGCCTAGCAGGGCGACACAAGCCCCGAGCAGTATCGAGTGAGCCAGGGTGTGCATTGTAGGTAGTAGAAGGAGAACCACGACAACGGCGAGTGTATTGGGGGCTTTTTCAGCAAACTATACGGTGAACATATCTGCAGGACAAAACAAATGACTATGGGACAGTCGCCGGACGCCCTCCTGACGGTAAAGAGAAGAGTAGTGATACCGACCATGTTCTTAGAGACCTCGACTCGGTACCTATCCAATATATAGAGTCTGGTGCGACATGCTGTCATATCATTGAGCACTGGAGTCGTGTCATGACTTGTTTTTCTTCCATGAGGCTCGGAGCGCAAATTCACACAGTTTGAAGGTATTTCTGGATGATCTGTAGCCGCCGTAGGAATTATCGAGTTGCGCTGCATATTCGCATGTATTCGGGACCGAGACACGTTCGGGATTAGAGTAGGTAGACCGGTCTGACTCTGGTAGTTGCACAATTGTCATGACATGTCGTGTGGCGTTCCTATTTTCGGGGGCAAGGTTTCGCCCGGGCAAATCCCCCTGACTAATTAATGCAAGATGCACGATATATCCTCCCACGTCCATCTAGATTTCTTCCATGGAACCACGGTAACGCTCCTGGGAGCGCAGTGCAGCGCGGCGCTCTACGTGCTTCTCCTATTTCCCGATAACGCCTACCTTTTCCAAGCTCTCGGCTCGGACCGGACGTTGGAATAACCGTCCGTACGACACGAACTAGAAGGGACCGCGTCATCCTTCGGCGCGAGGAACATGCAAATGTCTGCCCAAGACCGCGGAAAAAATAAATGGCAATACGTGTTGATGCTCTACGGGACCTATGTATCCAGGCAAGGGATCATGAAAAACATCCGCTTATTGGCTTTTGTATTATTGTCCATGTCTCAGCTTAATGGGGTAATGATGCCCGCGATAATTTGCCCTATCGTTCCTTATATGAGATCGCGTCCGCCATATCTCCTGTAATACGAGATCAAGAGGGCAGGCCAGATAACAATCAACCTTCCCCATATACCCAGTTAGGAACCATCCGTAGCCTTAGACCGTCTTAGTCACCAACCCAATTAATAACCACCTGTAATTCCGATGTCTTAGTTCTCTTCCTCTCGGGCGTCCTTGGCAATAGAAGCTAGTATCGAAAACGATCCTCCTGCACCAGCGAAGACGACCTTCTTCTCGTGGAGGGTTATGTAATTGACCAAGGTCGGAATCTCAGTGTCGTCTTCGTTGTCGTGGCCGGTGCGGCCGTTGTACGACGACCCCCACGAATAAACCTTCCCTCCCTTAGTCGTGATCGCGAAGCAATGGTCTGGTCCGGCGTTGACTGAGGTGATGTGTGGCATCTCTGTAGGTTCAAATCAGCATGGTATGTCATCAATGCAAGACGTGCATTGCGGATATTACTTACCGGGCATGATGGTCGGGACCAGTAGTATACGGGGTTTTTCGTTCTTGTCGAAGATGACATTCTTCTTCGTAAAGACATGTGTTCGAAAGCCGGTCTGGAAGCTGTCGACGCGGCCCCAGGTAAGCAGCTGTCCCTTACGCGTCACGGCGAGCGAGTGGTGTTCCCCTCCGGCAATGTCAAAAATGTCATAGCGTAAGAGACCTGGGATGCGTACGGGAGTCGGCTGAATGGCCCCCGCGCCTACTATGGCATCGGGGCTGCCGAGTTGGCCGTAGTTGTTCAGTCCCCAGGCGAAGGCTGCGCGCCAGTAATAGTACCGTATTTCCCTGAGGTATTTGGGACAATACATCCGAATGATCTTGCTGAGCGCAAAGCTGTGGTGTGCGCCGCAGACTACCTTGTATACCTTTCCCTTGAAGCCACGGACGCGCTCGGGTCTTAGAGCATGGCTAGGGTAGCGGGAACTGGTACGACGACCGAGCTGGCCGTTCTCGCCACAGCCCCAGGAGTACACCTTTCCGTTCTGGTCGAGTGCGAGAACGTGATTCTTGCCAGCGGCCAGCTGCTTGATGCCCTTGAGCTCGGGGATGTGCCGAGGCGTCTTCTGGATATACTGGTTGTCCGGGTGGTTCTTGGAAATGTACGTGAACCCGATGATTCCATCTTTGCCCTGAAGATTATGTTAGTATAATATTAGATTGTAAAGTTTGAGCTAGATTCCTACCCGGAAAGTTCCCCAGCCGAATACTCTGCCATCCGTTGTCAAAGCGAAGGAGGCGCACTCGCTACCAACGACCTGGACCCATTTGATGTCAGGGTCTAAGTTGGAGGTGTCGATGGCCTTGGGTGTACTCTCAGATGGGTTCAACATATCGTCCTTGGCCTCCTCGACATTCGTGTTGCGTCCCAGGGCGCCGTAGTCGTTCAATCCCCAGGTGAGGATCTGATTGTCCCTGGTGATGGCGATTCCATGATTTCCACCGCAAGCGACCTGTACCACGCCCACATCTTTTGCCGAAAGGAGCGGGTGCGAGCGAGGATTCATCGCCTCGATCGGCGACAGTCCATCGACTTCCTTACTGCCGAGTCCCAGCTCTCCACCGGCGCCTTCGCCGAAGATGATGATATCTAGAGGTTTGGTGGGTACTTCGTTGGGAGTAAACGGCGCAGAGGTATTCTTGAAGGCAGCAATCTGCTCTGGTGTTAGAGATCGCATCCGAGATAGCTTCAGCTTCTTGGCTTCCAAGGCGGTAGTGGTGTAGGCTGATAGGGACCGATCTCTCTTGCGCTTGACGCCGCATGATGGAAGCAGCGGAGCCGGCTGTGGCATCGGAGCCGGCAAGGGCCGGAATAATGGTTGCATCGTAGGGATCGCTGCTGGCCAGGCTGGGGGTAATAATATTTGCATCGGACGAGCTGGACCTGGTGCCCGGATCAGACCGGGCGGAAATGATAGTAGTGATGACATCTTGTATAGTGGCTTTTGTCACCGTTTGGACCATCAAAGAAGATGAAATAGCTGACAGCCTACTTGCGAATGGTGAAGAAGTGTGATTTTGGGGTATTGGCGAAAGGCCGACCAAGAAAGATAACTGGCCTGTGTTTGACGACTAAGCGACCTAGCGGGCCTTGAATGGCGACTAAGCCAGGCAAACTATATTTGGAGTGAATGTTGGCTACTATAGGGATAATAGCGGGCCTGTCAATGAGGTTTTGGACAGTGAATAAAATCGTTACCTTTTGGTTGCGAATGCCCTCACGACCTCCAACATCGTACACTGTACACTGCGTTTGAACCGCATCTTGGCACCTCCACATTGTAGCTCTGGGTATAATGAGGTGGTATGATAAAAATCAACTCTTGCGTGTAGATTCCTCCATACTATTAATTTTTCCCCCTTTCCTTACAAAAAAATGATGAGTCGAAGAAGCGCTCTTTTAAGAGGTGACTGTTGCGAAGCTTTCAATCGTGAATCCATCAAGCCCGAACAAAGGTGCGTTTGGGGCATAACAAACCCCTGCATGGTACCACCAATAGGGATCCGGCATGATGATAGGCAGCGACCCCCCAGTCCGCTTAGGTTACCACCTTACTGGGAGCTAGGGCTGATCGGGCAGATCGGGCTACACAGAAGATTACGAATCCCCACTATCGCCGCTGCCTATTCAATCTTTCGCATCTCCCCGAAACTCCATCCTACCTACATCTTACGAGAACGTCAGGAACGTCGACTTAATAGCTACCTATTCATGCCGACCATTCTATCTTTAATATGACACGAGACGCGACCGGTGATGACGAGATCACCGTCTCGGAGCGCACTCCCCTGGTTGGGGCGGAAGACGCGTCGGCTTGGAAGCCCGGTCATTCGAGGTCATCTACACTCGCTTCAATCGCCAGCCTGGGGAATATTCGCATCACGACGGCGCACAAGGCCGGCACTGTCCTTGGTGTGTTCTATGTCATCGTGTTTCTCGCGTCGGGTGCTGGCGCATTCTTGACTATTCCTATGACAAGAATATATGAAGATATCCTCTGTCACGAGCATTTCGGCATACCACCCAGTCAGCCGATAGACGAGGAAACCTGTAAGGTCGATGTCGTTCAATCTAGACTGGCATATCTATTCGCCGTCCTTGAGTCCCTGAACGCGGGCCTTAGCTGCCTTGTGGCCCTGCTCTGGGGTATCGTGGCTGATCGGTAAGTTGCTCTACATACACCCTCGCGCCCGCGCGATCCTTGCTGACTGGCATTCACTCCAGCATTGGGCGCAAGCCGGTACTGGTCATCAGCTCATTTGGATATGTTGTGTACGTGCTTCTAATCATGACTGTCGGCTGGTTTTCGGCCGCACTGCCGACCCGGTTGGTATGGATAGCATCGGCAGCCCATCTCTTCGGGGGTCAACCCGCGATGTTGGCCGCCATGTATAGTATCCTGAGTGATGTCGTCCCCGAGTCAAACAGGTATGTTCCAAAGTCTTTACCACCTCATTTCGTCACTTATCTCACAAGTCGTAGATCTATCACCTTTATGCGCATCCATGTCACAAGCATGGTCGGCAATCTCATTTCACCGGCATTGGCATCCGCAATGATGTCTTCTACGGGTCCTTGGCCTGTCATGTTACTTACATTTATACTATATATAATAGATGTCGCCTCGATGATTCTCATTCCGGAAACATTGTCGCATCGTTCAGAGCCATCCGGTCCTTCGGAATCTGGACATGTCACATTCAAGGCACGCGCTCTTCAAGGTCTCAACCAGTTGAAGGACTCTTTATCGATTATCCGCATACGCTCAATCGCCCTCATTCTCTGCATCTGCATAATATCGCTACCCGTCGTAATATGCACCTTCCAGTTCATGGTCCAATTCATTTCGAAACGCTATCACATCCCTCTCGCCGAGACAGGTTACATCCAGTCCCTGTATGGTATCTCCCACATCATCGTCGTGCTACTGATAATCCCATTCGTCTCCGACCTTATCGTCCGCCCATCACTACCCCTCTGGCTCCGCGTCAGCAACGAGAAGCGTCGGGACTTAATCCTAGTACGCTGGTCATATGTCGCCTACGTCGCCGGCCCTCTCATCCTCGCTGTCTCCCCGTCCCTACCCGTCTTTGTGGTTGGTCTCTCGGTCATGTCCCTCGGTTCCGGGTCCGGCAGTTTCATCAAGAGCATCGCGACGTCGCACGTCGACCCCGAGCACCGGTCAAGACTCTTTACTCTGATGGCCCTCGTGGAGATGGCTAGCAGCATCTGGGCAATGCCCGCGCTTGCGGGCCTCTTCAGTCTTGGCATGCGACTGGGTGGAGGGTGGATCGGACTGCCGTACCTTGGTGTGTCCTTCACCTGTCTCGTGATGCTGGTGCTCGCGCTCTTCGTGCAGACTCCTGCGTGCGATGTGGATGACGAAGAGTCGGCGACGGAAGACACTTCTAGTGCGGCGCACAACTAGTGAGTATAAAGAAAGATTATTAGTATGGGTGCGCCCTGCTGTCTTGCGTGCGGGCAATCTGAACCGCCGCATGGCGACGACTCTTGAATAATTATTCGCTGAAGACATTTTTGATCTTATAAGATGTACTATATTATTTAGATTCAGAGAAATCATCTGGATGTATATGAATACTTGTTCAGTCATACTTCGCTTTGGAAAACTAATAGCCTAGAGTGTGGTTGATGAAATCCCAAGCTACTAGATACTCGTGGTCGACTGGTGTCATGATCTTTGACAACCAGGCCGTGTCCCGCTCCCCTTCCCAAGAAGGCTCGCACAGCGCTTGTGCTTTAAGCCATTCCCACCCGCTTGGATACCATCCCGATTGATGCCAGTCAATAATGGCGGCGACGCGAGGCGGCGATTCTCCCTCTCTCGGAGTGACGATTATATTACTTTTATCCAGATCAGCATGGGTGAACACTACCGGTCTGTCGTCGGTTAAGCCAGCTAGCTCGGGAAATTTAGTCCGTGGGTTCCACTCCGGATGGCGGCGACAGGCATAACGTGCGAAGTAGTCGTGGAATTTAGTTAGGTTCTCAAATGGCCCGGCCGGAGGGTCTCCCGGTCTTTTCGCATTGCTGAGAATGATATCGCCAACTTCTTGACGTCCGATATGTCCTTGTGCTGTTAGTACCGAAGATTGTATGTGGCTTGATACATGAGCTTACCGACGAAGTAGGGTTCCGTCTCCTGGCGAAGATTGCGCCATGCCTCCACGCATTTGCGCAACTGCTCACAAATGAGGTCCAGGTCTTCAGGGCTGAGCGCCGGCCACGCATCTTCTAAAGTGTCGCCATCGATATACTCCATGTATATGAACGTCTCGCCCTCGTCGCGGCACCATCCATAGAGTTCGGGTGTAGGAACTGTATCCTTCATGTATCGGTTGAAGTACCAAAGACACTGCCCTTCGGCTATCGTAATTGCGGAGCCGTACTTCACGACAAGCCCTAGCTCGTCGAACAGAATTGGCGGTGGTCGACCTGTTCGTGCGCGGAAGCTATTGACCTCGATGTCTCTTTTTCGTATCTGCTCTGGAGTTGGAAGTTCGGACTAATATTTCTTGAAAAAGGATGACTCGTGGAGTACCATATTCTCTGCGCTGGGTAGATCTGCTACATGTACTATCCTGGGCATTGCTTCTGTCGCGATTGAGGCGGCCACATCTGACGACTGGCGCAGCACACTGTCATAGTCAACCATCGTCCCTTTTCTCAATATCGGGAGTACTATGTTGACATCTCCAGTTAGCTATTTACTTCGTTTGTGGTGTTTGAGTGCTTAGGTAGGTACTGACTTTAGCGTTGGTTGGGTTCGGGCGGGGTTATCGGAATACGACCCAAACGGACGACGAAAATTGTCTCGGCTTCTGGGTGATGGCTTTCGAGAGGGAATTCTAAAAAAAGGTCAAGTTCCAAGTTACGTTATTAATCAAAATGCCTGGGATGTCTAGGTACCGTTGAACTCGTTGATATGCGCGCGGCTATCTTGGACATTGGTGCTAGACTTGTGCAACAACTGCCTCTCGCTATGTGACAGCATAACTGTGTGCAAAGCCAACCAACACGCCTGAGGAAAAGCCACTTACCAGGCTGACCTAGTGGTAATTTAGGTAGTCGCCCTAACTGTAGACTTACTGATACCGACCGTACGGTTCGGCGCTTTAATTACAGAGCCGGCCGAAATCACGACAAATCAAATATGCTTCATCAGAGTGCCACCACCTTAGACCACGGCAAGAATCCTCGAGGCCTCAAGCCTTATCAATGCGCGCTTCATAGTACTTGATCTCGACCAATCGAAATAGCATAGCCTCTTCATCATCACCAACAGCTTATTTCGAGCGACGGCCTGCCTTTCTGGCCACACGGCCATGGCTACACACGTCAAATTTGACCAGCTTAGAGCTCCTTTCTAAACATCATCAAGGCGCCGCGATCCGGTCCGCCCCGTAGGCCCACGCTATCAGACTGCCAGTGGTGGGTTATGCGCGTTGTGGAAAAGTTGGTAGAGAACGGCTATCTATTACCACCAGCCCGTGGTCTTAACAAGGGCAAAGACCCGCTTGAAATTTTAGCGGAAGCCCCCAAGCATTAAACTACTCGTTATGTGAGGGTTCTGGAGTATGGTTGGCGCTTTTTGATTGATTTACTATGTATTTGTATGTTAGGTAGTTAGGACGACCGGGCTGGATCTGGTTGGACTAGGTAGGGCTGTAATCAATCTCATTGATTTGTACTGCTGGCTATGCAAAACAGGTATGGTCGGGTATCTGGGGTAGTATTAATGTCGTGGTAGATTGTCCACTCTCGAGACTGGAGTTTCCCCTTCATGCCCTTCATTTAATGGCAACAACATTCCCACCTCGACTAAGTGCGAAGTAGCTTCTTTGATCCACCATTGACAGTCTTTGACTTCGGTTCTCTTGGGAGGCCCCCCCGGTCGTGCTGGAAACATCTGCTCTGTTGACTTTGTTTAGACTAGGTCCTGGTGCCGGCACCTCCCTGCAGATCGCATCAAATGCGTTAAGAGCGATATTGACTGAGTCCTTGGGGCTCTCTTCGTTTGAAGTCATGTTTTTGTGCTTGCTTGGCTCACTCAAATGTGTCCCTGAGATCAAACCTATGGGAAATGAAATGGGGTGCCTGTCGTCTTCGCGAACATCGTAGTTTTGAATATATTCATACCAAAACCCGCTGAGACGATCCCCTGTGACGTGAATGCGGTCACCTGTGTATAGTCGCTGATTATTGTCGTCGACATAGGGTAGCCAGAATGACCAATGCGCTGCAAATAAGCGCGAAGGGTACACTAGGACGTGAACTGTTCGTTGCATAGCGTTTGTTTGTGCGGAGCGGTATGGAACTGCTGGTGTTGCGAGGAGTAGTAACCCAGCCGAGGGGTTTTAGATACATGTATATATGATGCCACCTGGAGACATCAGTCTCATATATTACAAGTAACGGGAGTTATAACGGTCTCGAAGCAGGTTGAGCTGCTTAGCATCGGTCGACTCGATACTAGCAAGTAAGCAAGGTTCTGCTTACCAAGTGGTGGGGCAGCAGTCCTACGAAATAGTATTACACTAAGCAGCATAGCGATATGTTCTAAAGAAGTATGCTTGTGACCGGATGATAGATTAGTAATACGTAAAAGGGGTGGAACCGGTCAGGGCGCATGGTTCATCACCCCAGGCAGCCCCAGGGCATCCATAAGCTCCTTTCATCATTAAAATGTTTCCCCCATAAAAAACAATGCGTTTATTACAATTATACCAGTTTGCTTGCTCTTTCCTTTTATCATCGGTCGCCAAGTGCGCCGATGTTGATGCCAGCCGACCTGTGAAGCAGGTTGCCATTATCGGTTAGTCGATTTCGTCACTCTCAAATTTCCTCTCTTACCCGCCTGCCATTTGAAAAGCGAGTCATATCAATATCAATATTCCCATGTACCTATGATACTATGAATCACATATAATCGGTGATATATAGTGACTATCGAATCACTCTCATTGAAAGTGATTAAAACTTACTAACTCGATTAATAGGCGCTGGTGCTGCTGGTTCCTCCGCTGCGTATCACCTGCACAAGTACGCCTCCGATGATGGCGTACCCGTCAATATCACCATTTTTGAGAAGACCACGCACATCGGCGGTCGCACACTTACGGTGAATGTGCATGACATCCCAAATAACCCGGTTGAGCTGGGTGCATCGATCTTCGTCGAAGTGAATCATATCCTCTTCAACGCGACTAAGGAGTTTGCTCTACCCACGACGGATCCAGGCACCGATGAGGCGGGGCTTCTAGGCGTCTGGGATGGTCAAAGCTTCGTCTACACCCAGGATTCCGAATCCTGGGACTGGTGGACCATAGCGAAGCTGCTCTGGCAATATGGAACTGCTCCGTACTACACGCGCAAACTTGTTCACGAGACCATCGCCACCTTCCTGAAGCTCTATGAGGCGCCTTACTTTCCATTCAGGTCGCTCTCAACTAGAGCTTATGAGCTTGGTCTCGTGAAGATAACTGGCGTAACCGGACTGCAGTGGTTGGCGCAGAACAAGCTCGATGGGCCGTTCGCTCATCATATCGTACAGACAAGTACTCGAGTCAATTATGCTTCTAATCTACCCTACATACATGGTCTGGGGACTATGGTTCGTTCACCCCTTACCATATCACGATTTGAATGACGACTAACACTTGTTAGGTCGCTATGGCCCCAGAGGGCGCGATGGCTGTAGCTGGCGGCAACTGGCGGATATTTGCCCAGATGGTTTATCGTTCTGGAGCACACATCTCCTTAAACTCAACCGTGACTTCAATCACTAAGAAAACGAGCAGCGATCCAGACTCCGGCTCACCTAGTTACAGCATCAAGACTAAAACATCAGGATCTGCGGACAATGTGGAGGCTGAAGCTTACCCGGTTACCTTCGACGATGTCGTCATTGCGACGCCGTACCAGTTCAGCGGAATCGAGCACGACGCCGACGTGATCCCGCATCCCGTCGACTCGATTCCGTACGTGACCTTACACGTAACGCTCTTCGCAACATCATACCAATTCAGCCCCGAGTTCTTCAACCTCGAGCCTGCAGCCAAAGTGCCCACTTCCGTTCTCACGACCCTTGGTGCCGACGAGGAGGCCAAACCCGGCGGCGAAGGCGCTGGAAACGCGGGTTTCTTCTCTGCGACGCTCGTCAAGGTCGTAACGAACCCCAAGACGCACAATAAAGAGTACGTCTACAAGATCTTCTCGCCCGACAAGGTGACGCCCGAGTTCCTTTCCCGCCTCCTCGGCGTCCAGGTCCCAGACACGTTCACGCAGGATTCGTCCGCCGCAGATGAAAGCGAGGGTGGGGTGGTTTTGGACCCCATTTCGTGGTACTACCCCGCCGTATTCCACCCCTACCCGCAGAAGTATCCCCGCGTCACGTTCCAGGACCCGATCCTAGGCGACGGCCTGTACTACACGTCGGGTATTGAGAGCTTCATTTCCACGATGGAGACAAGCGCGCTCATGGGCATGAATGTTGCTCGATTGATTATCGATGATTACCTTGGGATCTCACACATTGACAATGGTGATATTGAGGCCGAAGCTTTGAGGGAGCAAACCCGATTACAAGATGTTTTGGCGGGACAGCAACGGAATACTGCAGAAAAGTACGGCCGTCCTGTCGAGGATTTTGGTGAACTTTAGAGATTGGTCCATGAATATTGATGGGACAGTGATGTCAACAACGCAGGCAAATATAGAATTGAGGGGAGCTCGTTTCCACCTCGTAGAACAGATAATGCATTTTAGGAACAGGTAGGTATAAAACCCAATTCCTGGAGCTGCTAAGTAGTTACGATCGACGACATACATAAAGTATGTTTATACTACATCATCAAGTTCCTCCTGTGGCCACAATTGACCTTGTTGCATGTCGTGCTGCTCTTTAGCCTCCCGATCCTTACGTTTCCTCTCAAAACGTGCGCGTCTGGCAGTTTCTGTGAGGCGTGAGACGGCAAATTCCGCATGCGAAGAGACATTTCCGGATGACAAGTTGATGTGAAGCAAAAGCCGTATAGAGCTGATCTCACGAAGAAAAAAGTCCAGATGCGTTTCCAGATATAGTAAATACATGCCTGGACCAATGTGCTTGTTGCGAGTACCAAGCTGAGGATGATAACCCCAATCGAAATAGGAACTAGGACATTCCACGCTCGACTATCCTCCATGTTCACCCCCTCACCATTATCGAACTGGATCAAAGAAACCCTCACATCTTTCTCCAGGTCATACGCTTCCTCTTCTACTACTTCGACGTGGGTTAGGTTATGGCTCCTTTTCCCTCTACTTTTCGCCAATTTTATACAGCCTCAATATTCTCCATATAAGCTTTTAAGGCCCGCCAACGGACTGCACTTTTATTTATCTGATCTACTATATGTCTGTCATCTAGATCCTGGGCTAATGTTTTGCGAAGAAAGTCAATTCGCTTCAATTCTCTGTGACAGTTGGAGTCCCATGTCTTCCTTTTTACTTGGACATGGTCTTCCGCTTCGTTGGGGCGGCCGCAAAGCTTCTCTCGGCATTTAGTTTCTTCTTTCCAATATGGGCGGTCGTACTTGAAGAAATTCTCCCTTTCGCATATTTCGAGACATCCAATATAATGGAGCATGCAGTCTTTGATATCGCAAATATGGTTCTCGACACTCAAGCAAGTTGCAGCCAAAGGACGGCTATTCTCGTCACATCGATCCATATTGAAGGTAGGTAGAGAAAGCTTGTAACCCGGGAAGTGAGTATGAATAGGAGAAAAGGACTAGAGCTACTAGGTTAGAAGAGCGACGCGGCTCTTACGAGGAAAATATTTGGGGGCCCAATCTAGGCAGAGCAGTCGTGGCGCTGACTCGTGAGCTGAACCATGTAGAAACCAAAGAAGCGAGATCCTACATGCTAGAGGAACCATAAGGCCAATGGCAAGACCGGCATAAAAATGCAGTTCCAATAGATACTCCACAGGTCACCCGAATACAAACTGCCAATGAGCTGACCAGTTTATATGTATGGGCTCGCTCAGACCTGCGAGATAGTGTTGAAGCCCAGGCCAATAGAAAGAGTATAACACAAACCGAAGCCACTGATGGGCTGGCCTTCCGGGAAGGGAAAAGCAATTCAAGAGGTACATATCCGGAATCACAATGCTAAGTGATAGCTTCAAAATGCGCATTTCAGCCCTCGATCCTTGTCTGTTTCCGATTTATTGGATAATGACAGTGCACAACATGCCGTGAGGCGTAGGTACCTAGCTGTTTTCCATATGGAGGAGAATTCCCATTTTGCCAGGTTACCTCTGATGCAGCTATTGCTCGAACATTCTGGCTCCTTTAGCTATGTTTCAGTCCTTGACCCAATTTATTTCACTGAAGTTGTCATTTCATGGTAGCATATCACGATTTATAACGTGAATATCCTACCGCCAGAAATATGTTCTTATTGCACTTTCTGTTGTAGCTTTGAATTCAATGTAGCTGCTTCAGGGGGTTCTGTGTACCAGGTTCTGCGTGATAATCGCAATGATCCACCATCAACGCGATAAACGAAGACAGGACAATCGGTCTGGACTTGGTGGCAGAACGAGGATACCTGAATGTTAATAACCTTGGGAATGAAATCGAGCTGAATATGGAACGAATTGTAAAAAAGTGTCGCCCGTTTGATGCGATGGAAATTCCGGGGTGTACTCGGGTTCGTCCGAACGGCCGGAGGAATAAGCATGCCCATAAGGAGGCTAATCCATGGCAACTCATGAAAACACAGGAATCTCCACCGCGACGGACGTGATTCCCTACTCCTACCTGGAGATGAGGCTATCCTCTCGCCCGAAAATGCGGTCGCTTGCCTTAATGTACAAGCTGTCGGACACATAAAATTAGCAGGTAAATCATATCATTCTGTGTTCTCCCTACGAGGTACCTAGCTCTTCTAAGCTCTTTGCCTTTCTGGTAGCTGCCCAGGATGAAGCTAATTGTTATTTGCTCAACGCTATTGTTAGCAGTCACGGCAGTGGCATCTCCTGCCCACCCATCATGCCCGCGCAAAAACTTTCGCTGGATCAATTTTCCCGCTGTTGGTGGCGGCGCCCCTATTCAGGAGCAGGGTACTGCTGCCACAGAGACCCACATCTACCTGCTAGGCGGCATCCCCCCTGACGCGAACAACAGCCAACCCGCGGTGCCGTCGACGAACACGTTTGAGGCTTACTCACTCAAAGAACGAAGCTGGAAGAGCCTCACTCCGATACCCAAGGCATTCACTCACGCCAATGCCGCCGCGATCAACGGCAAGATCTACCTGCTCGGCGGGCTCACAGGCGACGGTGTCGATAAAATCTGGCATGCAGCAGGCGACTGCTACGTATACGACATCGCCAAGGATGAATGGACTACTCTTCCCCCCATGCCTGATGGACAGGGCCGTGGATCTTCTGCGGTTGGCATATCTGGAAACACCATCTACCTGGCTGGCGGAATGGAACGCCTGGAGCTTTTCGAAAACGGCGCCCAGACGTCTCTTGATATAGTGACAGCATACGATGTCAACGCTGGGACATGGGCGACACTGCCGAATCTTCCCGCACCCCGAGATCATGTCGGTGGTGCAGTCATAGGCCGGCAGTTCTTCGTTGTAGGCGGCCGCGACCACGGGCAGCCCAACGTGCGCAACACGACCTGGACCTTGGACCTCGACGCGCCGTCACACGGCTGGGTAGCCCATGCTGAGATGCCGACGGCGCGCGGCGGACTTTCCATGGGTGTCATCGGCGACAGGTACATAGGGACTTTTGGCGGCGAGGGCAATCCGGACCCAGCATCGAATGGCGTGTATAACGAGACGGAAGTGTACGACGTAGAGAAGGACTTTTGGTTCAAGCTCCCGGCTATGCCGCATCCGAGACATGGTACCGTGGCTGCTTCAGTACATGGCCGCATATATATCCCTGGAGGTGGCATTTCAATAGGGGCTGAGCCGGTAGACACTTTCGATGCTTTTGAACTTGGACTATGAGTGAGTACAGAAAGAAACTGTCTATAAAGGTCAATAAAACGCAAATGAACACCAGCGTCCCCACGAGGGTTCTATGATACAATATTTGTTTGGTGCTGCATCGTGCGTTTTCGTATATTTTGCGTGCGTACCTAAGGTACCTAGTTATTTCCGGACATGGTCAAGTACTGCAGAGATTATTTCGGGTTGGGGTTAGTGTCAGCGATGAGCGGTCGCTAAGCCGCCGGGAACATAAAGCGTTCCCCAAGATACGACATCTGATACTGGTTTTACTTTCGGCAGAGAATAGGGCTCACGACTCGTCAATATCGCAAGCATCTAACGGACATAATGACCCCACGTTCTCTGTAGAGCGGTATCATCGAAGCGGGTTAACCCCGCCGCAGGCCGGTGACGCGGTTATGTGTTGCTCATATACTATTTACGTACCATGGGGAGACCATTTCGGGTCCGCTCTCCCATTCTATTCTGGGTCATCTATCGCGCCACTGCCGGGCACCTCGCTCGTTCATTTCTAGCCAAAATCGTCGTTCCAATCACCGTAATGGTGAATCAGATACGGCTCAAAGAAACGTCGCTCGTGGTTATTCCGCGTGGTTGAGGCCATTATCGTGGCCATCAAGTCAATCACGGGCGGAATGCCTCGCATGCCGGCCGTAAATAGTTGACAATTACTGCCTCGCGTGTTCATAACCGCCGTCCATTGGTCGTCGGGCGATATATCCACTGGGTCAACGTGTTCCGGGTGAGCTGTTAGCCGCCGGACTGCCCCGGCGGCTAGTTTGACGGCATATACATCCATATTGCAAGACTCGATCGAATATCCGACTGATCTCCTGCCCTCATACACTAGAGCCTCGCAACTCGCAGACGCTAATCGAGAGGGAGTGAAAGGACAACTGGGACTATCCACTATGAATGGCGGGGTATTGTCTGGACTATAGAGAGAGAGACGTCAACCATGTCATACCTCGGGGCGAAAGGCTCGCCTGTAGTAGGCGATGGGTTGAATGGGAGCCGTGACTTATATTCATATTGGATTATGGAGCCGTCGATGACGGAGAGGGGGTTAACTCCCAGATTTACATCATCGGGATGGAGGTTAAGCGCAGCTCGCGCATCTCTCCGCCGGCTCCTGACTCGTAGTTAGGGTGTGACATTCCACCGGATAGGTTAGATGAATGTGCACTCCGGAGTGCAATCCTAGCTCGTGAGAAAATTGTCCCTGGAGTCCACGATGTTGGCGCCCACTAGGAGACGGTTGCCGTCTTTAAATGCGTTAGGGTAATGGTAATCCAAGGCATCACTCCAATCCACTGCATTGTCGAAAGGTGCTGTTACCTATATCAATCATCAATCAAGCTTACCCGCCATTCACCAGACTTTTTCTTATCCTGGTTAAAGTCTCCTGAGGTGTTAGCTTTGCACGACCGCGTTTGCTTGGTCGTCATTTGCCCAAACTACAAACGCCCCTCCCCCTACCCCTCCAGGTAAAGACATATAATTCATAACTACAATACCTCTTTCCAATCGGCCGGTCCTGTTTAGGTTGTGGCGGCACGCTCAGTTGCCTAACGGTAAGTTTATGTCTAAGTGGTAGCCGGCCGAGTAAAACACCAGGTTTTCGTAGGTGGGTGTTGGATTCAAGTCCCCTCCGGAGCACTCCCCAGCCCACTGAGCTTTTTGCTCCTTTTGTTTTTTTCCTACGTCATTAATCAAGCAATGAATACGCGTATTCAAAGTAACCAATGAGATAGAATACCATACATACATACACCTAGCTAGATCGATATAGGGAAAGAAACATGCATAATTTTTAAACGTGTGAGATCGTGCCTAAATGTGACATTATATTGTGAGCGTGAATCCCCTAACAGATCAAACTAATCTGGAGTTGAATACTCCCAACCACGGTTGCGTCTTGAAGGGAATGATCCTAAATAAACGCTATAGAAGTAATTCAGTGACTCAAGACCACATGTCTTGGCCACTCCAACCACTCGTCCCAGGAAGGTCCTAGAATGGTGGATATAGCCTCGACAAGATAACGGCCTTCGTTGTCAAATACCCAAAAGTCTCGCCCATAATGCAGCAAGACGGCCCAATGCGCCATTATTGCCAATGCTTCTGGTTCTCGACGTTTAAGTAGATCCAGAAATTCAAGTGATATCCGCACCGGCCATGCCATCACGATATGGCGGTTGATCGGGCTGGGAAGCGCAGCATGTTGATTGAAGATCCACTGCAAAACTTGCACCGCGTCATAGCACGCTTCATACGATGAAGGGCCTAGTTGCTGCTTAGTCCTCTCAAGAAGACTCAGAAGCCCACTGCAGCTACCCTCACAAGGTGTGCTGAGCTTTTGGACGGCCTCTATGACGCTGATAATACTACTAAACTCCGAATTTCGGATAATATGCCAGCCACGACTTGTGAAGAGTCCTACGCCTCGATAAAGGCTGAAAAACTGCACAAACTTCTCCAATAGTTCCAACGGGTCCTTATGGTAGTTAACAGTATCGCGAAGCATGTGCAAACCGAGGAATGATGAGAATAGAAATCTTGCGGTGCAATTCTGTTCGGTAATATCGGTGTCGGTGGTGTTGAAAAGCATCAAAGCACGGGTTTGAAGCTGAACTGCCTGCTCGCGGAAGAGATCTCTTCTTATGGCATTTGACTCCAGTACGCTAAGGTGGAGCGCAGCAAAGGCTAGCACTTCGTCCATAAGAAAAGGTGTCGAAAGGGCGGATTGGACAATCAGACGAATAATGGCATCGGTCTGGTTTTCATCGGCGACGAGATGCGTAAACGGCGGTCTAAACAAATCGGTTTCTACATGGTGAAGGAGCGCCAGGTCTCCGAGGCTGTATACGTGGGGAGGTGTTTGCTGCACAGCATGAAGTTGTGGGCTAAAGGGGAACACTGGTTTTGGCCCCCATTGAGTCTCAGGAGGTGACTCGGTTGAAACTGTGCCGCCTTGAATCACTGAACAGTCTGTTACTGAACAGTCTGGCATAACATGGGCATAGGAACATGGGCGATCTAACGTCGCACATTGTAGACAGACCGGTCGCTGCTCGTCGCATTTAACATGTCGCAGCTTGCATTCCCTACACCCTCTCCGCGATTTGTGGTGCGCTCGTCTTTTCTTAAAAGGTAAAGTGCTATCCTTGGTAGTGGAAGTTGTAGATGGGGGATCCATAATGGAGGGAGGAACTCAGCGTAGCCAATGGAATGGTGATCTGGCCGGTAAGGGAGGAACGTCTAGACTGCAGTGATAGAAATGTTGAGGTGAAGTCAAGTGCCTTGCATCATCCGGAATCACAGTTCTGAAGTTTTGCTGTGGTCTCTCGATCATTGGTCTCACACCCAGGCAGCTGCATTATTCAGGATCGAATAATTTGAAGTGGGTTTGTCGTTCGGAATGGATCACGAGCCGCCGATTTTCTAGGGGCAGGGTAGCATCTTCTAATCGGAAAATAGAAAAAAGGGGCTAGTATACGACGGCGGTGGGTCGACATACCGGTGCCTAGATCCCCATGCTAGTGCCATTGGAGGGATGATACGTACTTCGTAGACATTATTTGATATCATGCAGCAGTGCCCTATATACCAAGATGGTAAGTAGCCTATCTTATCTTGGGTAACGCTTTCAATCAATTAGTAGATAGGTATAGAAATGGCCAAAGGAAAATAGTATAGCAACCATGGTTCCGAAATCCTTAAAACTATATAGTAACCTAGTATTTCAATCCGCGCGAGAGCAATCGCCCAGTGATATGATATATAAACAATAGGTTATGAGAGTGGAAAGTTTATGCCATAGTACCGTTCCAACCAGCCCGAACTGTCAAACCGACATTTGACGGTGAGGAAGTCAATCAACCTTGAATTTCAACTGCTAATTTCGTAATACCACTAGTATTGACGACGAATTCGATACGAGGGCTCTGGTGTAACGACCATTTTACGGGTCGACATTCTCCACTCTATATGCGTATTTTGAGGAGGTAGGTACCTATGTGGAGACCTTGCCATTTTCCGGGACATCGATTAGATTCGGATTCGCACCGTTTATTTAGCGCACTCGGTAAGATCCGCAACATTAAGCTCATTAGGTTACTTGACTGGCTGACTGGGTACCTCCTAGGTAAGGTAGCAGGCTGGCAGGGTAGGTGGACTGTACATAGTATTGCGCCCAAAATCTGACCCCACCACTTGAGGCTGGTTTAAATACGCGTATCGACAACGTATCGTGCTGGATGCAGATTTGATTGGAGGATAGATGCAAGGATTCTCGTCTTATACACCATGTCAGTAGAGGCTCGGAGAACTTCCGGGCTAGAGGAGAGGTTACGTGCTATAGATTATTTCATATGTACCTACCTAGGTATCTAGCTGAGATGCAGTCCTTGCTGCTTCGCGGCGACCATGTAATACCAACTCGTGCCTGTCCTTTTATAGAAATATATAAATCCTCTCCTTATCCATGACTCTCCACCTTGCTCACACCCGCGCTTCTATATCCCGAGGCACGATTTACCATCAATCGAATAACTACCTACCCATAACCACGTTAACTATCTCACCGACCCTACCAAAGATGGCCGAGCTGAAGCCGTACAGAGGCGATTATTATCTTTGGCAGTATATACCTTCCGCCGAAGCTGCTGGCGTATTTGCTGCTCTTTTCATTCTAGGGACCATTTATCTCCTATGGAAGACTGTCAAAACTCGGGCGTATTTCTGCATCGTCTTTATCATTGGCGGCATCTGTGAGTGTCTATTTCTTCTAAAAGTTGTTGTATGACCTTTCGACTAATAGCTCCATCAACAGTTGAGATCATCGGCTATTGCGCCAGAGCGTCAGCAAAAGACAAGACCGATGTGTTGATGCCATACGTTATCCAAAGCGTTCTGATCCTGATCGCACCCGCCCTCTTCGCAGCATCTATCTATATGGTCTTGGGGCGCGTGATCCGTGGGGTCTTTGCAGAGTTTCGATCGGTCATTCCCGTCAAATGGCTTACACCTATCTTCGTGTGTGGTGACGTCGTATCTTTCCTCGTACAGGCGAGCGGCGCAGGCATCATGGTTACGGGAGACGGCATGCAGACAGGAGAGAACATTATCCTCGGCGGTCTGATCGTTCAGGTCATCATGTTCGGTCTGTTTGTCATCGTCGCGGGGATTTTCCACTCACGACTCCGCCAGTGGCCCACAGCATCGTTCTTGACAAATCGCGCCAAATGGGAGGGCACCATGCTGATGCGTTACACAGTGAGCGTGTTCATCTTTGCCAGATCCATATTCCGTGTCATCGAATACGCGATGGGACAAGATGGATATCTACTCAAACATGAGTGGACGCTTTATGTCTTCGACGCGACGTTGATGTTTGGTGTTGTGGCTGCGTTCGCATACAAATTTCCCGGCGGGTTAACCAAGAACCCGGTAAAAGATGAAGAAACGGTCGAACAAGAGCTTACTAACCGTGCTTTATCTGATCGTTAGATATACCCGCATCAGGGTTATATCGTAGGAGGACATTCAAATGAGATCGTCGTGGAAATGGGATGTACAGCTTCTTACTCATTCAAGTTCCCTTTACAAATAGCATGTAGAAACTAATTTCTTTCATCTTACAAGATTTCTTACTGTGAATTAACCGGTTGATATCAGGTCTCCGGTAAGCCTCTTGCACGAGCTTTAGCACCCACCCTCCGGGGAAGTATCATGGCTCCCAGGCTAGGAGGATTAGTTAGCTGAATTACTAGGAGCAACAGAATAGACTTGGGAATGAATTAGACGGTTTCCTTACCTCGCATACCTTAGGTATATATATAACGTTGTTATTTTCTCACCCGTTGGCTGGTTTTGTGACACTTGGGATGTATCATTAGCTAATTCAAGCAATGTAAAAATAGAAGCCAATACCAAACACCTTGGCATGTAGGTATGGAATGACCATTACCAATCTCAAGTATATTCAATTCACAGATACTACATCTGACTGTCTAGACGGCTTCTAAGTCGATCACCGTTCTTACGTTGAGGTATAATCAACAGATATATTCCGGGCTTAGAAATAATGCATTGATAGATCTTTTTTACCTTATTAAAGTCCCAATATTTTCATTATCATTCCCGTGAAGGAAAAAAGAATAGAAGAAGAGACATATTAATTAAATAAGAAATCCCGTTACTACTATCTGGATTCCATATCGCAATATTACCAACTTGGAGATAAACATGTTGCAACGTACAGAGCTTCGTACCTGACAGCTACGTACTACCTCCCTTACACGGCCAATCCTCTATCGCCCCTATCTTTTTTAGTAACCAACTGTCCCATGGCCCGACCCAGCGGTTAGGAACTAGAAATTGAACGATACAAGTTCTACGTAATTTGCCGAGCTGCGACACCTTAAATCCTGGTGAACCTATTTCCCCTTGACATCAAGTAACCGTTTCCGTTCTCCTGTAAGCTCTCGTTATCAAGCTTAATGTCTTTTATTTGATTGCTTTATTTTCATCTATCTATCCGTTTATTCGTAACATTCCGACATTTTTATCATTGACATTTCTATCATTTATATTTCTTGCCTTATTACCTTTTATTTTATAATATTAAGTTTAATCCTATTTAGCAAATATATATAAAAAGAAAATAACTAGCAAATAGCCTCCCAGGAGGAATGCCCATATACCTAAGCTAAAAAAAAAAAAATCAAACCCTAAATATATTTATTATTATTTATTAAATTATTAGTTATTATAATTTAATAAAATATTATAATTTAAATATCTATTTAATTATATAAATATATTATTAAAAACAAAATAATTAATATTTTTTAAAAAGATTATTTTTTATTATTTAATCAATTATTTTTTATTTTTAAATTTAATTTAATTTTATTTATTAAACTTTTAGAAATTATTTTTTTTTATAATTTTAAAATTTTTTAAAAATTCTTTTATTTCTTTTTTATTTTAATATTTTTTATATAAAAAAAATATTTTATTAAATATTATTTTATTTTAAAATAATTATTTAAAATATTTTATTATATTTTATAATAATTAAATATTATAAAATATTTTAAACAAATAATTTAAATAAATTAATTATAATATTTATATTATTAATTAATAAAAGTAATATTATTTGCGTAATACGTTTTTTTTAGTTTTCGTACGTAATATTTAATTTTTATATATTATATTTTATTACATTTATATTAATAATTTGCTATATAAATATATAGTAAAATTATTAATAGTTATATTCTTAGCTATTTAATTAGATATAAATTTTAATTCATTAAAATTAATAATTTCGATGATTTTAAATAATTTTAATTAAATAAAATTATTATTTTTTAAATCGTAAAATTAATTAAAATTATATTAAATAGAGTAAAAAAAAACGAAAATTCTAATATAAATTGCATTATTATATAAAGGCTAATTCCTATTTAAATTCAATTAAAAAATTAAATCTTAAAAATCTAAAAATCTAAAAATCTAAATAGTTTCAAAGGGCTTTTTATTAAAATTATTAATTTGATATTTTAAATTTAAATTTCAATTAAAACTAATTATCATATAATGATATAATTTATATTAAAATTTTTATCTTTTTTTATTTTATTTAATATAATTTTAATTAATTTTATAACTTAAAAAGTAATAATTTTATTTAATTATAATTATCTGAATTATTAATTGAAAATGTCTAGAATTTTAACTTATATATTACTAGAATTAAGTGGGATTTATATGTAAAAATATTAGTGCGGAAATATGATATATAAAACTTAAATATTACGTATAAAACTTAGGGAAAGCGTATTACGCAAATAATATTATTCATTAATAATATATAAATTATTTTTTAAAGAAATTTTAATTTATTTTAAAAAATATAATAATTATTAAAATTATTAATTTTTTTAATATATATAATATAAAAAGCGAATTTAATTTAAATAATTTTTATATTTTAATAAATATTTTTTAAATTTTTTCTAATATAAAATATTTAATTTAAATGTAATTTATTATATAATTCTATTTATTTATTAAATAATATTAAATTTTTTAAATTTTTTAAAATAATTTAATATTTATTAATATTATTTTATATAAGAATTTTTATAATAAATTATTAATTTTAAAAATATAAAATTTTATTTTAATTATTTTTTTAAATTAAAATTTAATTAAAATATTATTAAAACGTTTTTAGTAAATTTTTATTATTTTTAAAATTACATTAATTTTAAAAATTTTTTAATTTATATAATTAAATAAAAATAATCGGTAAATATTATTATAATTAATAATTATTATAAATTAATTATTATTTTTTACTTTTAAATTATAATAAAATTTAAATAAATATTTATTTTAATATATAATTCTTAGAAATAATCTTTTTTATTTTTTTAAAATTATATTATATCAAAATTTAATAATTTATTTTAATTTAATAATATTTTAAAAGTTTTATCTAAGGGGATTAATAAAAATATTTTTTATTATATTTTATATATTACTTAGGATTTTATATTTTTTATCTTAAAAAGCTTTTTGTATTTTTAAATTTTATTTTTTTATAATAAAACTTAGGGTTTTTCTAATATAATAATAATATTAAAAAAAAATATTTAATATTTTTTTTATAATAAAAAATTTTATTATTTAAATAAAATTATTTTTATTTTTTTTTAATATTAATTTTTATTTTAAATAAAATTATTTAAAATTTTATAATTATAAGAAATTATTATATATTTATTATATTTAAAATTAATAAATTATAAAATACAAAATAAAAATATAAATTTAAATTCTTTTAATGAAAAAATTTTTTATTAATAATATTTATAATAAGCTTAATTAATTTATTATTTTTTATATTATTATATAAATAAAATATTTAATAATTTAATTTAAATTTTAAGTTTTTATTTTTTTATATTATTTATTATTTTTAATTATTTATTAATATTTATTTTTAGTTTTTTTTTAAATATTTTTATATTTATAAATTTTATTTAATATTTCATATATAATATAATAAAAAAATTAATAATTTAAATATAATTTTTTATTAATATAAAATATTTAAATTAAAGCTTTTTAATTTTTTTATATTTAATAATAATTTTTTTTTAGAAAATATTAAAAATAATTTTAAAATAATTTTTAATTTTTATTAATACTTTTAAATATAAATATAAATTTTCAATTATAAAGATTTTAATTTAATTAAAATAAATTAAAAAATAATTTTTAATTTTAAAAAAATAAAATTTATTTTAATTAATTTAAAAATTATATATTAAATTAAATAAATTTAAAATAATTTTAATAAAAAAGTTTTTTTTTAATTTTAAAAAATAATTATTATATTATTAATATATATAAGTATTTTTAAAATAATCATTTTTAAATTAACTTTATTAACTTTTTAAAAAAAAGCAATTTTTTTTATTAATATTTTTATTATTATTATAAAAAATAAATAATTAATAAAATTATTTTATTTTATTTTATTATGAATATTTATAAAACTTTTAGAATAATTATTAATAAAAAATTTAAATTTTATATTATTATAAAAAAATTAAATTTATATAATAAAAAGTAAAGGTATATTTAATAATTTTATAAATTTCTAAAAAAAATCATAAGAAATTTTATTATATATTTTTTTTTAATTTAAAAAAAAAGGCATAGTTTTTTTTTAATTTTTTATTAAAATTTCAAATTAATTATTATATTATTTTAATATTATTATTTATTAATTTTCCAAATAAAAAAATTAATTATTAAAAATTAATAATTAAATTTAATATTTTAATAAAATTTTTTTCGGGAATATATTAAAAAGCGAAAAAAGCAAAAAAAAAACTTATAGTCTAAATTAAATTCCTAATTTATTAAGTAAATAAATAAGTTAAAGGTTTAATTTAGCCTAAGAGTTTTTTTTTTATTTTTTTCATTTTTTAATATATTTTTAAAAAAAATTTTCCCTACGAGAAATTTTTTTTATATTATAATTAATTTATTTATATTATTCTAGTAATTATATATATCTTATAAATATAATTACCAAAGTGATATAAATAAATTATTAAAATTTAATTGGAAATTAAAAAATTAAAAAGCTATGAAACTTTTAATAATAAAATTATTATAATATTAAAAAAAATAAATTAAAAAATAATTTTATTTTAAAAAATTATATTATGTGAGTTTTATTATTAATTCCATTTTCTTTATAATAAAATAAAATTAAATTATTAAAAATTAATTATATTTTTATATTTAATAGAATTTTATTTATATATAATATCCGAATAATTTTAATTTTTAATATAATTAAATTTAAATTTAAATTAATATTAATTTAAATAAATCTATAAAAAATTTAATAATTATAAAAAAAAATAATTAATAATTATATCATTTAAAAACTTTTATTTTAATTTTAATTAATTAATTTTTATTTTAAATAGCTTTAAAAAATTATAAAAAAAATATATAATTTATTTTGGAAATTTACCATTTATATTAGCTTAGAATTATCCTTATAACTTTATATATTTTATATATATTTTACTTAATATATTATATTTTTTGTAATTAAATTACTAGCTTTTTTTTTTTTATATATAAAGATATATTTATTTTTTTTCAATTATATTTTTTTTTTATTTATCTTTTTTTTTAAATTTAAAAAAATTATATATTAAGAAATCATTTATTATATTTTAAAATAACTTTTCTTATAAGATTTTTTTTTCTAATAATTCCTTAGGTTATTTATCCGTTTTTTTTTTAATAAAATAATAGTTTAAGCTAAAAAATATATATATCATTATATATTATAATTATTTATATATCATAATTTCCATTAAAAATATATGAATTTTAAATATTTAAATATATTATATTAATTAAAAGAAAAAATAATCCTAAAAATACTAGCGTTATTTAAATAAAAATATTATTTATTATAAAAAAAATTATAAATATATAAATAATTTAAAATTATTTATTAAATACTTTTACTAATTTTTTAATATAATATATATTAAGATAAATAAAATATAATTATTTTTATTAATAAATATATATTATTATTAATACCTATTTAATATTATTATTTTTTCTTATATTTTATTAAAAGCAAATTAAATTTAATAATATTTATAATAAATTAATATTTTTATTAAAAAAAATTAACCTTTTTTAATTATTTTAATTTTCAAAGATAATATAAAATTTTATTTATCATAAATATATATTTATAATTATTTATTTGCGATTTAAATATAATACCATTATTATTATTAGTTTTATTATCAGCTTTATTATTTATATTAATAAAAAAATTAATTTTAATTATTAGGTAATTTATTTTCACTTTGATATTATTATAATAAATTTTCTATTAAAAAGAATTTTAAATTAATATATTTATAATTTTATAAATACCCTTAAACGTTTATTTGGTAAATTCTTTATTATCAAAGTAATTTTAAATTTATATATTTATTTTATTATTTAAATTTAAATGGAAAAAATATTAAATATTTTTGCTAAAAGCTAAAGGGTAAAAGATTTTTTAAAGGATAAAAACCTAGATAAAATAATAAATTTTATATAATAAAAAAAATTCTAATATAATTTTATATAATATAATTAATATTTAATAATAATAATAATAATAATAAAATATATTTAGTAATTTAATTTGTAATTTATAATTTTTTTTAATTATAATTATTATTATTATTATTTTTTTTTATATATAATATAATATTTTATAATTCTAATAAATAAAATGGTTTTTATAAAACTTAATATTATTTTTAAATATAATTATTTATTTTTAATTACATAGAATAACTAAGTAATTTAATAAATATATGATTTTAAAAAAAAAAAATATTAAATAATAAACTTTATAATTTTAAAATTTATAAAATAACCATATATAATAATTTCAAAATGAATTTAAAAATAGAAAAATCATATATTATTTTATTTAATATTATATTTTATAATTTATAAATAATAATAATATATATAATTAATAAAAAAAATTACTTTTAATAATATATATTATTATTTAATATAAAATTTTATTATATATAAAAAATAAGCATAGTAAATTTCTTTTTTATATTTTAAAAAGTTATATCTTTTAGAATAAAATATAATAATTTTATATATTAATTAAAATATATTATAATTATTTTTAATAGATTATAATTTAAATTAATTTTTTTTACCTAAGAAATATTATATATTATATTTAATATTTTATTTATAAAATTAATAATATTCTATGAATTTTAAATTAATATTATTTTATAATTAATATAAATAAAAAATTTTATAAAGAAATTACTAATATTTTTTAAATTAATAAATATGGTTTTATTATTTTTATATAAACCTTTTATATATAAAATAATATTATTTAAATTAAATATATAATTATAATTATATTTATTAATTGCTTTTTTTATAAAATAAATATATAAGGTATTAGTAAAACTTTTTAGCTTTTTAAAATAAAATTTAATTTTATAATATAAAAATAAAAATTTTCAAGAAAATATTGAGATTTTTACCTTTTTTAATTCAAATAAAATTTCATAGAATTAAACTTAATTATTATTATATTATTATTAAATAATAATTAAAAAAATAAAATATTAAAAAAATTAATAAATAATAATGCTATAAATTTTATTTACATTTTAAAAATTATTAATAATAAAATATATAAGCTTTATAAGAATTAGTAAAAATTAATAAAAATTATTAATTAATAAAATATTTAAATTATTAAAAAACTTATTATAATATTTAGGAAATATTTTACTTAGGTATTTATTAATAAAAACTAATATTTTTAATTTTAATATATTTCTTTTATTAATAATAAAATAATTAATTCTTTTAAAATATTATTATAATATATTAAATAAAATAAATATTTTAGATAAAAACTTATATTAATAATTAATAAATAAATAGAAAAATAAATATGAAATTTACTTATTAATTTAATTATTAATAATTTTAATAAGAATAATTTATATGATTAATAAAATATTTTTATTATTTAATATTTATAAATAAAAAAATATTATTTTTATTAAATAAAATTTATTTATATTATTATTATTATTAATTTATATATAAAAAAAAAAAAGCTTTTAACTTTATAAATATTTTTATTAAAAATAAATAAGCATAATATCATAGATTAATTGTTATTTATAATTTAATGTTTTTTTTATTTTAAAAAATATAGTTTTTATATTAAAATTCCTTAGGTAATTTATTTATATTTATTTTTAATAATTATTTATCTTAAAAAATTTATATTAATAGTAATTAATATAATTATTTTAATTATAATTATTATTAATATTTTATTAATCTAATAAATTTATAATTTTTTCTTTTAGCCATAAGTTTAATATCATATAAATTATTTTTTATTAATTTTCTAAGGTAATTTTATTTATATTAAATATAAATTTAAATTTATCTTTTAATTTTAATTTAAAATTTTTTTTTTTTTCTTATAATAATTATTAATATAATTATAATTTTCTTTATAATATAAATAAATTAATTAATAATTATTAAAATGCTTTTTATTAATATAAAAAAATTTATTATAATTATAATAAACTAGAATTATATAACGGTTCCAAGAGTAAAGCAATCTCGTGATCGCTCGAGCGAAACTCGAATGACCCAGACTACTTTTTACTATTAGAGCTGGCTAAAGAGGATGGCTTCAAGGTAATTGATCAGAAAAAAGGTATATTCAAAAAGAGTGTATCTAAAGAGAGTTAGCGCCGAAGGCGCTGAATCTAAATCTGAAAGGAAAAAGCCTGCCCATTGATACTAATCCTGACTAGGAAAGAAACTATCGCCTCTTTTCAGTAGAAATCGCGGAGCGATTTCGTTAGAAATCACGTGGCTAATTACAGGGTGTTTGATCACCCCATACTAATTTAATAATAAAAATAATTTAATTATAATTTTATTTAATAGAAATTAAAATATTATATATAATTTATAATTAATTTATGATAAAAATAATAATTTAATATTTTAAATAAATTATATTTAATTTATTTTATTAAATTATAAATTAAAAAATTATATTTTTTAATAAAATTAAAATATAATATATTTTCTATAAATATAAAGCATTATAAATATTTATTATATTAATTAAAATTACTTTTAAACTTTTTATTATTTATAAAAAAATTAATATGGTAAATATAATTTTTTAAAATCTAATAATTAATAATTTATATTACTTAGTTATTTTTTTATAAAAAAAAGCCTAATAAAATATAATATATTTTTTAAATAAAATAATTTTTTTCTAAGATTAATTTATTTATAAATTTTAAAATAAAAAATAATATAAATTATTAATTTAATATATAAAATAAAATAAGTTTTTTAATTTTATTATAATTAATAATTTTTATTTTTTCTTTTATTATAATATTTTATAATATAATTAATTATAATTTATATATTAATATAAAATAAAATATTAATATTAATAAATTAATAAAAATTAATTAATAAATTATATTAATTTAGAATAATATCATTTTAAATTAGCTTTAAATATCATTATAATTTATTTTAATATAATTTTAAAAAAGCTTTAATTATTAATTCTTTTTAAAAAAAAAACCTATAAATAAATTTTAATTTTAATTATTTTTTTTTAAAAGTTTATTTTACTTTTTATTTATTTATATAAAAATAATATTTACTAATATAAATATAATATTAATAATAATTAATAATGCTATTAAATTAAACTTAAATAATATTTTATTCTAAAAAATTAAGATTTAAAAGATTCTTTATATTTATATTTTATTTAATAATTTCAAATTTAAAATTTATTATAATAACATAATACCCCCATAGCTTTATAAATTACTTACAAGCTTTTTTTATAATAAATTTATAAGAAAAAATACTTTTAAATTAATATAATTTATAATAATAATTACTACCATAACTTTATTATTTATATTAATATTAATAATTTTCTAAATTAAATTTCTATTATAAAATAATTTTTTAAAATTTCTAATTTTTTAAATAAAAATGTTACATTATAATATAAAGATTCTTTTACAAAAAATAACGAAATAAAACCATATAATAAAACTCATTTATTTATTTTTATATTTTAAATTTTAACATATACTAATATAAATTTTATTAATATAAATTTATAAAGCTTAAAATTATAAAAATAAAAAATACCCCTAAGTAATAAATAAAAAATTTATATTTTTAATATTTTTAATATTAATATAATTAAATACTTTTAATCTTAATTATAAATTAAGATATTTTATTTAAAATAACTTAAGATTCTAATTTATTTTAATTAAAAAATATAATATATAAAATTTTTTTTAAAATTAAAATTATATAATATTTATTAATTATAAATTAATTTTAACTTTAAGCTTAATATTATATTATAATATTTAATATAATATATTAAAAATTATAATATTTTATAAAATAATTATTTATTTATTATATTATATGTTTAATATATTACTAATAAATAATACTATGGGTTTAAATTTTAATATATTTTATTATTTTTCTTAAGTAAAAAAAAAAATATACTAAAGAAAATAAAAATTAAATATAATTAAATTTATTTAATGGAATTTACTATATAAAAAATATATAAAATTAATAAATATTATAAAAATCTATATTATAAAAAAATAATTAATTAATTTAATTAATAAGAGAATTAATTTAATTTTATAATTAATGGAATTTGCTTTTTTTAATTAATATATTTAATATTATAATTTTATTAATAATTTTTTTATTTATTTTTTTATTAATTATAATAGGATTAACATTAGGCGTCATTTTAAATATATTATTTAATATATTAATTATTTTATATATAATTAATTAATTAAAAATATTATTATTTTTAAATAAAATTTAAAATTCTTATTATTTTATATAAAATCTTAATATTTAAAATGATTTTTAAAAAGAAATTAAAATTTTTTAATTATTATTTATTTTTATATATAAAAGTGGTTTTAAAATTAATTAATTATTATAAGGATTTTTTTAGTTTTTATAAGCTAAATGATAATAATATTTAATTATTTTAATATAAAAAAGAATTCTTAATATATTAATTTTATATTATATAAAAAATAAATAATATAATTTTAATATTTATATTATTAGTTTTAAATTTATATCTAAAAGAATTATTAATAGAATAATTTAATTAAAATTATTTATTTTAAAAAGAATTATAATTTAAAAAAAAAAAGCTATTTAAAAATTATAAAATTTAATTAAATAATAAAATAATTAGATATATTATAAAAATATTTATATTAATATAAATTTAAATAATAAATATTTTTTAAGGGAAAAAAAAAAGGTTAAATATATTAAAATAAAACTAAAATCTATATAATTTATTATAAAATAAAAAAAAAAATTATATATATTTTTTTTATCATTTATTATATAATATTTCTTATAAATATTATTAAATTTCAATTATATATTAAATTAATATTCCTTATAATAAAAGTAATTATATATTTTTTTTTATTTAAAAATTTTATTAAATTATTATTTAATATAGATATTTTTTTTATTAAGAAAAAACACCTAATTATTTTTATTATATTTAAAAAATTCTTTATTAAAATTACAAAAAAATAAATTAAAATAAAATTTATTATATAATTATCTAATAAGATTTTTTTATAAAAAAAGTTACTTAATAGGATTTTAATTAAAATAAAAATAATTATATAAATAATAAAATATAAATAAATTTTTAATAAAATTAAATTAAATTATTAATTATTTCTATTAATTTTATTATTCTTTTATAAAACTTTTCCCTCTAAGAATCATATTATTAAAATCTTTATTTTTTTTAAAAATAATTATTTAAATATTATTTTTATTTTATTTATTACCACTCCTTTTATTATTATTTTATTTATATAAAAATTTAATAAAAATAATCTATTAATATAATTTTTTAAAAGTAATTTTTAAATTAATTAACCTTAATATTTAAAAAATTATATTACTATGCTGCCGTTTTAAATAATATTAATATTATATAATTAATTGAAATTTATACGTATAAGCCTGGGATTTAGAATCGAACTTTATATATTTATTTAGGTAAAATTTTTTATTAAAATATCTATAAGTAATATTCTAACGATAAATAAAAAGAAAGATAAATAAAAATAAATTTGCATTTTTAATAATGCGTTTTTTACTAATTATAATACCATTGAAAATTTAGATGATAATTTTAAAAATTTATTATTATATAGAATTAATAAAATAAATTTTATAAAATATAATAATTTAAAAAAAAAGTTATTTTATTATAATAAAAATTATAATATATTTTAAAATAATTATATTCCTTATAATTTTATTAAATATAATATTTTTAAAAGCATTTATATTTTTTATATTTATATTTTTTATAAGATATTTCAAAATAATAAAAAATATAAATATATATTTATTAGTAAATAAAATAATTTTATTTATAAATATTAATTTGCTTTACATTCATTATAATTTTAAATAAAATTACTAATAATATTTATATTTTAAAAATCTAATAAAATTTTCCACTAATTATAATTATAATATATTTAGTAATTTAAAAAATCCATTATATATAATAATAAAATTAAATAAATAAAAAAATATTTTTAATAAAAAATATATTAAAATTAAATAATTAAAAAAAAAAATAACTAGGGGAATATTTTTTAATTATATATAAATTAAATATAAATTAATAAAATATAGAAAATATCTTTAAAATTATTTTATATAAAAGAAAATTAAAATAAAAAGCTTTTTAAATATAAAGTATAAATTTTATAATAATATAATATAAATAAAACTAATTAGAAATATTATTAAATTAAAAATATATTTTTATTATGTTTATTTACTTTTAAAAAAATTATTTTTATAATATTATAATTAAATTTATTTATAATTTATTATAATATATATTATTAAAAAAAATTTAAAAAAAAAAATCTTTTAATATAAAATATTCAATTTAAATTATGATTTCTTAATTAACTTAATTAATTTAATTAAATCATAATAAGATTAATAATTTTAATAATTTTGATTTTTAATTCCTAATTAATACTAATTAAATTTAATTAATTAAATAAATATAATAAAAATCTTAATTCTTTATTATTTAATCCTAATTAAATGTAAAGTTAATATAATATAAAAATATATAAATAGGATTTTTTAGTGGAATTTTACTCCTAATTTTTTGAAATAATTAATTATAATTAACTTCCAATTAAATAAAATTTTTTTTCTAAAAATCCCTGAAAAAATTAATTAATATAAATATAATTTTATATTTATTTTTATTATTTTTTTATTATATTTTTTAATATTTTATAAAAGCTTTGTAAAATTTTATAAAAATATTATTATTACTAAGTAAATATTTTATAATTATTTATAAAATAATTATTTTTATTTTTTTAATCGTTATTAAATTAAATAACGTTTTTTTTTTTTTTTATTTAATTAAAAAGTATTTTCAAAGAATTATTTTATAATATTTAAGATTTTTATAATATCAGAATATTTAATATTATTTTTATATTTTAAAATATTAATAATTAAATTAAATATATTTAATTAAATTTTAAAATAAAAATATTATATTAATAATTTTTTTAATAATATATTTTTTATGAATATATTATAAGAAAAATTTTCCTAATATTAATTATTAAAAATTAATTTCTTTATATTTATATTTTCGATTTATTTTTGAAATATTAAATTTAAAATGATTATTTTTTTTTTAATAAATATATATTTTTATTTTTAGTTTTTTTTTTATTTAAATTAATAAGAATTAAAAAAAAAGTTTTTTTTTAATTTAAAATAATATTAAATTATTATTTTATAATATATTTAATTTTTTAAAAAAAAAAATTTTTTAATTTATTGAAAAATTTTTAATATATATTTATATATTATTTTAATTTTATAATTTAAAAAGGGAATTTTTATTACTTAGGTTTTTTATTAATTTTTAATAAGAATTTAAATATTATTAATATTTTATAATAATTTATTTTAATTAATATTAAAGAAATATTTTAATTTATTAAATATTTATATTAATTTCTTTTAATATATAATTAATTAAAACGTAATAAATTTATTTTTTTATAAAAAAAATATTATTTAAAATTAAAATTAATTTTTTATTTATTTATTTATAAAAAAAAGTTTTTTTTTTTTAATTATATTAAAATTAAAATTAATATATTAATCCGATTTCGTATATATATATATTAAATATTAATTAAATTACATTTAATTAATACTTTTTAATTAAATAATTATATTTTTTAAATATCATAATTATTTTATTTTTATATATGTAATTATTATTAGTTTTAAGCGTATTAATTAATATAATTTTAGATTTCATTTTCTAATAAATTAATATTTTTAATAAATTTTTAAACATTTTAATTTTATTTTATAAAAAAAAATATTATATTTTTTTATTAATAAAAAATTTTATTATATTTTAATTTTTTTTTAATAATATTATAAAATATTATTAAAAAGTTTAATATTTTAATAATTTTTAATTTATTAAATTAAATTTTTAATTAAAAAATTAATTGATTTTTATTTTGAAAAATATTATTAAAATATAAATATTAACGATTTATAGAATATATTTTTTAAATTTTATTTTATTTATTATGAATTTTCTATTAGGATTTTTATATATAATATATTTATTTAAATTTTTCATATAATATTATTTAATTTTTTTAATATTAATAATAATAATAATATTTCTTTTAAAATTATTATTTTTTATTATTTTTATTAAATAAAATTAATGAATTTTTAATATTATTTTATTTTATTTTTTAAAATTAATTTTTTAAATTATAAATATATTTAAATTTTTATTTTTTATTAATTTAAAAGTATTTCGAAAATAAATTAAATTTATAATATTATTAATATTAAAAAAAAATAAATTAAATTTATAATATTATTAATATTAAGAAAAAATATATTTAATTTAAATATTATTATTATTATTATATAAAAAATATATTTTAAAATATACGTTTAATTAATTTAAAAAAATAATTTTATAATAATATTTTTTTAAAATTTAAATAAAAATGCCAAATATAATTTAAATTACATATTATATATATATTATAAAAATCTATTATATTATTTACCGGCTTAAATTTTACAATTATTTCATTTAAAAGATATATTTCGAATTTTAAAAAATTTATATTTTTATTAAAAACCATTATTATTTTCGAATTTAAAATTTTTTTATATTTTAAAATATTTATTTAGAAATATAAACTTTTTTTATATAATTACTTTAATTTATATATTAATTTTATAATATTTATTTCTAATATTTTTAATATTTTATTAATAAATTAAATCTTAAATTATTTTATTTTATAAATTTATAATTTTATATTAAATAAAATATTATTTAGGTATTTTAATTTAATAAATTTCTCATTAAAAAGATTAATAATTAATAATTTTATATATTTAATTTTTTATTTTTTAGTATTATAATAATATATTTTTAATAATTAATTAAAATTTATTTTAATTTTAATATATATATTTATAATTATTTAAATATTAAATTAAATATTTTTAAATTTTAATTTTATTAATAATTTTATATATAAATATTTATAATTATTAAAATTAAAAATAAAAAAATTAAAATTAAATATATATTTTTTTTATATAATAAATTAAAATTTTAAAATCTAAATTTTTATTTTCGCTTAATAATTACTAAAACCATTTTTAATTTATATATAAAAAAAAGATTAATTTTTTTTTATTATATTAATATAAGCGTTTTTTTTAAAAAAAATAAAATTATTAAAATTATATAAATTCTTATTTAATTTTTTAGAAATAAATTTTATTAATAATTTAAAATTAGATTTTTTTTTACTTAGGGATTTTTACATTATAATCGAAATAAAAATCTTTAAATTTAAAAAATTAATTTTTAAAAAACTTTAAATTAAAATATTTAAATTTAAAAAATCATTTTTATTTCGTAATATTCTTATTAATTTCTTTTTTTTTATTAGTAATAAAAAAATATTAAAATTTAACGGGATATTAAAAGTAAAAATAATAAAAAAAATAATAATAATTTTAAACGCTTAGATTTATTTAAATATAAATATTTCGGTTTAATTTAAATAATTAATAATATTTATAAAAGAAATTTCATTTATTTATAATTATTTATAATAATTAGTATTTTAAGGAAATTAAAATTAATTTTTTTTATATTTATATTATTTTTTTATTATTTTAAAACTAAATTATTATTATTTTTTAAATATTTTTTATTATTTAATTAAATTTTTAAAATAATTTAAATATTATTATTTAAAAAAATAAAAAAATTTATATTTTAATTTAAATAGTTTTTTTTTTTTATTATTAATAATAATAATAATAATAATAATAATAATAATAATAATAATAATAATAATAATAATAATAATAATGAAATTATAATTACATGATTAATATATAATTATAATTTATTATATAAATTATTTTTAGTAATTTATTTATTTAAAATAAATTTAAATTAATTATATATATTATATTTATATTATTATTATATAATAAATTTTTTTTTATAAATATATTATTTATAAAAACTTT